>CABHPP010128147.1:0-24808 GCA_902168425.1 Peromyscus attwateri
GGCTCACTGTGGAGGCTGTGCTTCATTTAGTATGATTAAGAGAGAAAAGAAAACATTGTGATTCACTGTTGACTTAGACTCAGCTCCTCCATCTTCAAACCCAAAGCACAGGACGTGTGTTGGTTGCATTAGTTCCCACGCCACCCCCAGTGCATACTCTGGGCAAAACCTTTGCATCCACTCATAAATCACTGGCTGTCACTGGCCCAGAGTGGGGGAACACACTGCTAAGTAAAGCCTCAACCGAAAGTGATGTTGGATTGAATCTGCAGAGCTACCACGAGTCACAGATCAGCCCTCTGGCTTCTGCAAGATGCTATTTGGTTGAAATACACAAGCATCGGCAAACTGAACATGGACGAAGTAGTGCCATGGTGACAAGTGCCAGAAGGTTCCAGATGACACTTTTAGAGGATTCTCAGGGCAGTGGTGAGGGCAGGGTCTGTGACACCAGGTTCTACAGGGACTCCTTATTGCCCCGTTCAGTGAGACTAGTCTGCTATCTACAGCAGTTCCCTGTATCTACCTAGGAAGGTTCTAGAAGCCATTGGAAGTAGAGTTCCTAGGGGACTCCTGGTCTTTATTCTGTTTACTTCCCATGGTCCCCTCTTTCCAGATGCTTCCATTCTTGTGTCTGCTGTCTTGTTCAGATATCAGTGTATTCGTGTCTCAGGAAAGCATGTCATCTCGGGAATAAACAGACCTGTAACTAACATAGTCTATTTGTGGACTGTGGATGCATCACTTACAATATGTACCAATGATTCAGGCTGTGTGTTTTCCGCTCCACTGTCTGGTTTTTCAATCTAGTTGGCAACTATTAAGATGGGTATGCCACATCATTTTTTCCCTCATGTTTCCAGGGATGGAAGCTGCTGTGTGAGGTGAGAGAGATGTGAGCAAGTATCTCTTCCGCCCAGATGGTACACCATCAGCTGCCCGAAGCAGTGATTGCGCCCGTGTGTATCTTGGTGAACGAGTGGATTTATTAGGGTCGTTTACAGGAGCGTGGGTAAGGGGTGTGTATAGAGCAGGAATAACTCAAGGGCAGCCTTACCATCAAAAGCCCACCACAGCGTGGGTGGCGACGCATGGCAGCTGTATCCACGGAGCTCCCTGCAGGACCGGCAGGCCACTGAACTGGTTAGAGAGTCTCCTTTCCTAGCAGCTGGTATTGCTCATCTCACCCAGAGGGTGACCTCTGTCTGGGTCCTTGCTCAACTCCACAGGGGAAGATGTTTTATACCTGTTAGTGCCTCAAGTCACCAGCCCTGCAGTCAAGGCAGACTGTGATCAGGGAAAGGGCACGGCCAGCCACACGTTCTCTTCCCTTTCTCTTTTTCTCAGTGTTCACCACGAGGACAGACAGAACTGGGAGAGGGGTCACGACGCTCGCGGACTAGGGACAGATCTTTTTGGAGCACCTTCTGTGTGCCTGGCAGACACGAACACTTCTTAGTATCATCCCGTCCTTCCCCCATTAACTCCAAGAGGAGACGATTTATCCAGGTCACAGATAAGAAAGCAAGACTGAGGGGCGTGGGTGGAGTAAGAGCCTCCCCCAAAACCAACAACTAGAAACAGCCGAGATGAGGCTGAAATCTGGGCCTCTCTGTTCCAAGGTCATGACATTCATGCTACACTGGGTGCTTTTCTTTTTTTTCTTGAAAACAGACCAGTGAGTGGAAGAAAAGGCCTCTGTGTGGAGCTCTTGGCTGTTTTATAAGGCTGGATGACATTCGCATCTCCCCGTGGTGATGCTTGGAGTGAACTTGCTGTTCTTGAGCTGGGGAAGAATTCATTTTCCTCCCCTGGAAGCTGCCAGAACTAAGGATATGCCGGGGACGATCTGTGTGTTTAATAATGCTCCAAGCTGGAGCACCAGCCAGTGGAGCATCACCCTGGCTAATGGGATGTGGCTTGGGAGGCAGTAAAGAGAGAGCTTGGTTTCCGTGCAGGCAGGGCTGGGGAGTGCTGGGCCTACCTCACACATGTGCTCACATACTCATGCACCCACACACCAGATGCACTATAGATCAAACACACATACATACACAGCATATACATACACAAACACATAGACATACACATGAATACATGACACACACCAGGCACACATCACACACAAACATACAACACACATAGCACAATATACATTCATATGCCCACCATGCACAAAATACATACATAGACACAGTTCACATATGCAAATATACCAGACGCATACCATATATCTATATATGCTCAGCATACACATACAACACATAGGCACACACATGAACATATACCACAATGCATATTATGTATGCATCATACACAAAAACACACTACACACACTACACTCTCAACACACACCACAATATCCACACACATACACACATGTGCCAACCACACACAAAACATATAAACACACACCTTATAATCACATGTACAAACACACATTACATATAAAACAGGCATATACACCACATATATCAGAAATGCTCCACATACATTTACATACAGCACACATATACCCAGCATGAGCATACACACACAACACACACAAACACACAAATACAAGTACGCATATGTACAAATACAGATACACAACATACCTCACATGTGCAGCGCACCCTCAAGCACAAACAACACTCAAAAATGCACTTGTATGTACAGCCCACATATAGGCTACACACATGCACACAGATGCACACAACACACGAGACACACATGATACCGTTCAATGCCTTCTCCAATTTGCGTGTAAGCTAGATGCTCTAGAAGCAGCTGTAGCGTGGGGAAAATGCCACAGACTCCCCTGTAAACGGCTTCATGTTTGAAAAGCCGAGGCGTCTTCCATTTCTGGTTGTCTGCCTGGCACAGGCACGTCGGCCATAAAGAGAAAGCGAATCCCGCCCGCCCTGTCCCCATGTGAACTCTCCCCACACAGCCATGTCACATGTCACACCCCCAAGCTCAGATCTGTCCCCTGGTGGCAAATGTCTTTCCCAGGTGACAGTTGTGATCAACCAAAGCTGGTGGCGCTGGGTGGCAGGTCGCTCACCGTGTGAGTGCCCCCACTGCAGCCATGCCTGTCTGTCTGTCTGCCTACCTGCCTGCCTGTCTGTCTGTCTGTGTGCAAGTGCTCGCCCCACAGGCAACAGCTCCTATCTGGACAGCATTTCCTCAGGCCCCACACACAGGTCTGTCCCGGGGAGGCTGGAAGACGCCGGGTTTTAGAAACTTGATCTTTGTAGGACCCGGGAAAGCTGAGATGGTACAAGGTCCTCAAAGACGATTGAGAGGCTGCACATGGGCTGAGAGGGCGCAGCGGCCCTCAGGGCCCCCCTTAGATGTTGTCTGCATGGAATGGCATGACCAAACCCACATTTGAGACCGTCCCAATTACCCGGAGGACACGCCTGTTCGGCTCTTCTCTTTCCCATGAAGCCCATTTCCATTCAACGGTGCATGCGCGGATCTGTTTATTTACTCACTGGGTACTTTTCTCAGAGTCTTACATGCCTGGCGAGATATCCAAGGTGGAAATATGACGTGAACCCTGGTTTTTAGAACCACAGTTTGGAAGAGAAGAAACTCAGATCATGACCGTGGTGCTGACAGTTCCAATCGGTCAGGCTTTTAGAATCACAAGACGTTATTCCACTTGGCTCCCGCCGAAGCCTGTGGAGGTGTTCCCGTGAAACAGCTATTCCGTGGATGACGACAGATCGTCTTGGTACCCAGCCGTGCCAGATCCAGCCCAATCTCCTTGCCAGAACCTGTGCTTTTTCTGCCGTACATCTTTGCACCTCTTTCCTTTGTGGGAGGGTGTGGTGCAAGTGCATGCATGTGTACGCATGTCTGTGCATATGTGTGGGTGAATGTGTGTGGGTGAGCATGTGTGTGTGTGCCTGTGTGCACTGGCATATAGAGGTCAGAGGGTGACCGCGGATGTCATTTCTCCATCACCTTCCACCTTTTTTGTTTGAGACAAGGTCTCTTGTTTGCCTGGAACTTGACTAAGTAGGCAAGGCTAGCTGGCCAAGGAGCTTCCAGAGATACATGTGTGTCTGACACTGCTCTTGCCATGGCTGAGACTCCAAGGTTGTGACACCAAATGAAGATTCTGGGGTGCCTTGGTTAGAGTTACAATTGCCGTGATGAAACACCATGACCAAAAGCAACTTGGGGAGGAAAGCATTATTTGGCTTAGGCTTCCCCATCACTGTTCATCATCACAAGCAGTCAGGACAGGAACTCAAACAGGGCAGGAAGCTGGAGGCAGGAGCTGATGCAGAGGCCATGGAGGGGTGCTGCTTACTGGCTTGCTCCCCATGGCTTGCTCAACGTGCTTTCTTATCCCACCCAGGACCACCAGCCCAGGGATGGCCCCACCCACACTGGGTTGGGCCCTCCCCCATCAATCACTAATTAAGAAAACTCCCTACAGGCTTGTCTAGAGCCAGAGCTTATGGAGGCATCTTCTCAGTTTCTCACAAGAGGTTCCCTCCTCTCAGGGGACTTCAGCCACGTGCCCAGCACGTGGGGGTCCAAACTCCGGCCCTCATCCTTTCAACGCAAACACTTCCCCGCTGAACCATCTTCCCGGCCTCCCCGCCTCTGTTGGAGAAGTGATGTGTCAAAACGCACCTCAGCTACTGTGTCACAGAAAGTAGGAACACAGACTCCCAAGAGGAAAGCGGGAGAGCCATGGAGACCCAGGAAGGGTAAGCGACTCCTGCAAATTCCCCCAACTAAAGCAGGAGGGAGATGAGTCAGGTTCTGTGTTCCTGGACCGACTGTCTATTTCTCCTTGTGAGTGCATCAGCAGACAGAGAGGCCTGACCTGAGCTTCGGGCCACAGTGGGGGATCCTGAGATGGGATATGCCCTTCAGGGCAAGGACAACAGAAACGCCATGTTGGAGTGGAGAGGCAGGATGTCCCTGGCAAGGGACGATGGAAACACAGGGTTTGGGAGCACAGCGAATCCTCTTGTACTCTCTGAGAAACTGGGTCAGCTCCCTAACCAAGCACTCTCTTTCTGGAGTTTTCTACCTGGAATGCATTTTACGCACCACAGACATCCTTACTGCCCACAGGGGACTGAGAGGTCTAAGAAAGCACCCCAAAGCTAATGACCAAAATGAGGCAAAATTTCAAGTTAAGGAGAACCGGGGCAAGCTCCTCTAGTCCCTTCCCGGAGGGACTGGGCTTCTGAGGTGTGGAAACCAACCCGTGTCCACACAAAGACTACAGGAGCCTCTGCCTGTGATGAGGAAGCTTCACTTAAAAGGAAGCGATGCAGCTCTGTGACACACTCTCCCCCTCTGTGACAGGACTCAGAAAGGGCAGCGTTGGGAGGGACTGCAGTCCAGATTCAGTCCCCGACTCGGAGTGGCCTTGGACATGCTCCCTCCTGCTCACTAGCTCTTGATCTCTCTGCACGGATCAGATGAAAATATTAGTTCTGGTGTCACAACCAGGGCTCTCTTTGCAGGATACCAAGCCAGTAAGAGCTACTGTCTGTCCACATAGGCAAATGTCCACACCTCTGTCTATGCTAACAATACGCACCTGGTAGATCCTTATACATCCACAAATACACTGAGATGCAGAAGTCTCTTGGTTCATGTTTCTGTACAATCAGCCCTCGGGTTTTGTGGTTCTAGGACCCTGGAAGATACTCAGATCTTCAGATGTTAAATCCCTTACACACTGTTCCCATGTAACCTACACCCATCCTCACACATCCTTTAACCCATCTCTAGAGTACACAATGCAATTTAAATTCCAGGTGCCAGGCGGGCCTTAGAAAATGAAGACAAGAAAGTGTTTGCACCTGTTTAATACAGACGCAGTACGTTTTTCAAATGTTTCCTACTTGTGACTGGTTGAATCTTTGAACATTTAGCCATAGAGTACTGGCTGTATTTTACAGATGTATGTACTTCATGTGTATTATATCTCTACACATATATCTTATGTGTGTGCTGGGAGAGAGAGACAGAGAGGAGAGAGGTGATAGGAAATGGGGAGAGAGAAAGAGAGAGGAGGGAGGTTATTTTAAGGGGCTAGCTGTCACGGTCCTGAGGGCTGACAAATGTGAAGGCTCTACAGGGAGCTGCAGACTGAACACTCAAGCAGGGTTGATGCTGTGCCCTTGAGTCAGAACTTCAGTTCTCTGCCTCAGGCCCTTGGCTGCCTGGAGGTGACTGAGCCCTGGAGGGGAGGGTGGTCACCTCCATTTAGAGCCACTGGCTGTGGGCTTTGCCCGAGAGCTGAAATTTTGAACTATTATTTTAGGACATGGTCTTATGTATCCCAAGCTGGCCTCACACTTGACAGGTGTCTGAAGATGACCTTGCACTCTTGAGCCTCCTGCCTCGACTACCCCGGTGCTGAGAAGAGAGGAGTGTCCGCTGCGTTCAGGTTATGTAGAGCTGGGAATGGAAGCCTGTGACGCAGGTATGCTAGGCAAGCACTCCCCAGCCTGAGCTGTGTCCCTGCTTGACCTTTGCATCTACCCCTGACCTCATGGTCTCTACATAACGCTTGGGTGCAGCCTATTGCATCAGTCATTGACACTAAAGGGTGGCACTGGACCTGCACCAGGTCTGTCTTGTCTTCCAATTAGCCAGAGCCTGGCCTTGTGGCTGCATGCCTGTACTTACGCAAGGATTCCCAGCTACCAGATGTTTGGGGTTCATTCACATTTCTCATCTTGCAAATAATTCCAGGATTAACATCTGCCTTGGTGTGTTTTCTGTTGATAGAAATGAATGCTGCAGACTATATTGTTTAAAAAAATGCATAAAACTCTGTATGAAATGCACCCAGAACAGTCAGCACCTGGATCAGAGAGGACCAAGTAACCGAGACCTGTGGCTCTGCCAAGCTGGCATCTAAGACTAACCATCATCCCTAGTGACCTGAAAGGTCTCTGGAGGCTTTCAATGTCAGGGGAATGTTAACGCTTGGTCACCGGCAATACTAGGGAAGCAGGAGAGATCCCGGGAAGGAACATGTGACATGAAGGCCCCCTCCTTATGTGGTCCCCAAGTCATGCTTTACAACAGACAGCCTGACTCCCCATGCACTGACTTAAAGCTGACAGTTCCCTCTTCTGTCAATGGGGACCTCCAGGGGCATTCATCTCCATGACTAGAAAGAGTTAAAGGAAGTAATACTAGTGGGCTGTTCGGCAGGAAAAACATATTGAAAAACAGCTCGGTGCTCAGAGCCTTTCATTTCTCTCCTGTCAGTCAAACCTGCCCATCAGGCTTGCATCCCCATCCCATCCTGAAGCCACTATGGTCATGAACATCTTGCCTAACCCAGTCCCGTTCCTGTTCCTGAGAATGTCCCTCCTGCTCTGGTGGCCCGGTGTCCTGTGGGTACCGTTTCCTGATACCACTTTCCTAACTGTCCCCCACAGTCCTCTCCATGGCTTCCTCTTCATTACCCTTCCCTGAACCCTCTCTGTTCAGGTTTCTACTGCCTTATTCCACTTGAGGTGATGCCTGCCTCTCCCTCCTAACTCCACAAGGGTCTGTGTGCTGACAGCTAACTGCTCAACATCTAACACACAGACTCTGCCTTTTGGATGGCCTGATGGCTGTGACTAATCACCACCTGTACATGATAATACCATGACACGTGTGCGGCCCGTAGATGCCACCCAGCAACTCAGTCTAAGTGGGGCAGAGCTGAGACATGCAGAGGATAGGAACATGATGACATGAAACCTGAACCATTACTCGGAAGCTTAAACTCCCTGAGTCTGAACCACCCAGGAACCAAGGAATGCGCTCCTTCACTCCCCACCTGGCTGCCACATCTGCTAGGTCACTAACAGAAACTGAGGCACAGAAAACAGAATGGCAAAGTAACCTGTGTGACTCCCTGGAGCACTTGCTCTGAAATCCATGCAGAAGACAGGTGTGTGCATCCACCTCAGGCAAGGTCCGTTAGGAAATAAGCTGTCTTGGAGGGCCTTGGGTTGAAAGTGTACTAATCTGGGTTTAGCCTCTGCTCTCTGCCTCATCCTTGCCTCATCCCACTCTGAGAGGCCACCTCCAACTGCTCCTCAGGGCAGGGCCCCCAGCTTGTACAGGTGTCGCCCCCACCCTGACTCAATGCACTTGGCATGTTTTGTTTTGTTTTTTTTTTTTCATTTCTTTTCCTGCCGTGGCTCACCCGCATGCAGACTAGATATTACAAAGTGATCTGGAATTCTGAGCTCTGCCTTTATGCCTATCATCACAATGCATCATCCATCACACACCTCAGGGGCAGAGCTGGGCCTGTACCAGGTCCATCTTGCCTTCTGAGCTATAGCTTGGCTTCATGGCACTTACTCAAGGATTCCTAGCTACCAGTTATTCAGGGTTCATTCACCTTTCCCATTTTGTGAGTGATTCTAAGGTTAACATCAATCCTGGTGGGTTTTCTGTTGCCAGAAGTGAGGGCAATAGGTGGGGTAATTTATAAAGTATAGAGGCTTATTCAGCTTGCATAGTGAAGGTGGCATAGCCCAGTGAGGCCCTTCTGGCCACCTCAGAACATGGCATGAAACTGCACATGAGGAGACGGCAAACACGACAGCTGAGGCCTGCTCTCTTCTTATAACGGCAACCTGAGGACTCCACACTCATGAACCCATCTAATCCCAGTTCCATGCCAAAGGCTCCACCTCCAAATGCCATTAACTTAAGAGCTGTGAGCTGACTTTACCATGTGAACTTTGGAGGGGCATATTCAAACCCTAGCATATGAGGTTTCCTAACTTTTTGACCATAAATGTCTTGACATGTTTACGGAGAACCTTCCACTGTTGGGAGTCTGTTTTCAGATCGGTAACTCCCACCCCTTTGCTAATCTCTGCAACATCACAAGAGAAACAGCCATCAGACATTTCACAGAATGCCCTGCTAACACTGGTCCTATTTTATTCTGCAGGCAAGACATGGGAGGAAAAGGAGGAGAAGCTGTTGTTACGGGCAGGAGCTTATAGACAGGCAGGAATTCTCTTTGCTTCCCACCACCCACTGGAGTCTTCTTGCTGTAGCAGGGCTTGAGGCAGCCTCAGTCCCTGCCTTCACTGGAGCACCTGGATTTTGGTCCTCCATAGGCTAGACACCTTCTGCTGAAGACAGACCCTCATCTCCTGGCTGCAAATGACTCATAGCAGTATCCCTCACTAGGCCTGTCCTTCAGGCAGGGAATGGCTTCATATAAGGTCACCTTCTATGTAGGGTAGTAACCTGAAGCCAGTGACTGGTTGGTGCATAGACATAAAGACTCAATTTTCTGATCATCCTAGAAGTCACCCTAGGCCTGGCTGAGACCTCACAGCAAACACACTGTAATTGGTTTCTCTCCTGCCTAATCCTGTCTTCATTACTTTTCTATCACAGTGATAAGACACCGCGATCAAGGCAACTTATAAGAGAAAGGGCTTATTTGGCTATGGCTCCAGAGAGATAATGGTCCATGATGGTGGAACAGAGGTAGCCCACAGCCAGTGGCTAGAGAAGAAGCTGAGAGTTCACCTCTCAAACCACAAACAGGAAGCAGAGAGCACATACTGGGAAAGGTGCAAAAAGCCCACCCCCAGTGACGTATTTCCCCCAGCAAGCCACACTTCCGAAACTTCCCCAAACAGTGTCACTAACTAGAGACCAAGTATTCGAATGCCCAAGAATATGAGGGACATTTCATCCAAGTGACCATACCTTCCCTCCCGTCTTCCTTACAGGTATATCCTCCATGCAGAGTCTCCAACAAGTCTTCCACTCACAGCTGCCCTTTCCAGTGTGTTTCCACTGAACTCAACCAAACACAAATCTTGGCTGTGCACATGCCTGCATAAGAGTCACATAAGCCACACATTTCCAGGCTGGGTTTGTTGTGACAGCATGTACTAATTATCTTACTGAAACAGACAACCAGACTCAATGTGGAGCAATAAACATAAAGTATGTTATACTCTCTTCTTCATGGTCAGGTGAAAAGCATTGAGAGATATAACTTCAGATGAGGGTATGTCAAGTCATGTTGTGATGAACTAGCAACACATGGAGGAACTGTTGCCATGGCTACTTGAGAGGTGGACCACATGCTTGTGGAATTGGCAGGTCTATGGCAGGGCTTGGGAAACAATTGATGAAGAGTCTTGCTCTTCTCTCTCTCTCTCTCTCTCTCTCTCTCTCTCTCTCTCTCTCTCTCTCTGTGTGTGTGTGTGTGTGTGTGTGTGTGTGTGTGTGTGTGTGTGCTGAAGTCCAGAAGACAAACTCAGGTGTCATTCACCAGGTATTAGCCACCATGTCTGTTTGTTTGTTTGTTGTTGAGAAGGGTCTCTCATGGACCTGGAACTCACCCATTAGGCTAGACTGGGTAGCCAGCAAGCTCCAGGGATCCTCCTGTCTCTGCCTCCCCAGTGCTGGTGAATGCAGATGCACCCCCACCATACCTGGAATTTTAATTTGGGCTCTAGACATCAAACTATTGAGGACCTAGGATGATAGCGAGTGGCATGAAGTTTGGCCTCTTATGACTGCATCATCCAAATGGCTATGATTAACTAACCTTGGTCAAACATAAAACAAAGACCCAAGTGGCCAGGTTTTCCTTCTTTTCTCCTTCTCATTTTTCCTGCTGTGTGGTTTCCCTGACCTATTCTCTGATACCAGCATCCCCAAGGTGTCCTGCAGGATTCTCCATCATCCAGGAAGGACCTCATTTATCCTCATCAGAGCTGGCCAACTGCTGCCTATTCTCCTAGACTCAATTGCCTGTATACTATGGCATTTCTCCTCAGGAGCTCAGCAGACAACTCACCAGCTTCATCTAGAAAGCAATTGAAAAGTCCCTTCTTAGTCTCCCCGGAGATATGCTTACAAAGGCAACAGCGCTGCTTTCAAAAACATGGGCTGAAAGGGGTAGACACATGAGGGCCCCTGAGAATAATGGGTGATATAGTTGGAGGCTGGACTTGGAGCACGGGGGGTGGTGGTGGGGGGGGGTGCCATTCAATGTATCCTGAAGGCAGATGAGTCCAGAGAAGACAGATGTCACCAGGAGAAGGTGACAGCTCAAATTCAACACAAAGCGGGAGATTTCCAGAAGAGGGAGTTGGCTGTGTCTGGTGTGGCAAATAGCATCTGGGAGAAGGGAGACACACAGGCAGAGTCACAATAATAGGATGCATCATGTGAACACTCCAAGGCAGCAGGTGATGGTCCAGCCTTCACTAGACCGGCATCCATAGGCAGATGGAGCTATGGCATCCTGGGCTCTCATCTAGTCAAACTGAAATCTCACTCAGGACTTAAAAAGAAACTAAACTAATGGTCAGATGAGAACTGGCTACAGTGTTTGTCTTCTCTACCAGATGGTCCAGAAAAAGTGATAGTTTACAACTTTGACCAGTCAAACGACTCCTTGACTCTGCTCCATGATTAAATTGTAAAAGTAAGGCTGATCCTGGTGCCCCTTCAATGGAACCCAGTCACCATATGCTGGAGCTGCCCAATCAAATATCAATAAGTATTATGATGATGATGATGATGATGATAATGGTGATCATGATTATGGTGAAGGGGATGATGGTGATTATGATGATTATGATTATGATGGTGATGATGATGATGGTAATGATGGTGGTGGTGGTGATGATGATGATGATATTTGAATTTGTTTTAATTTGCTGTCAGTGCTGTCAGATAAAGGGGTACCTAAAGAGGTGTCAGAGAGGAGCCATATTGTGCTTATGCTAACCAGAGGTGATAGGGAAGAGCTGGGCATTAGAATCTCTGGAGTTCTGTGACCTGAAAGTCAGGTTTAGAGTCTGCACAGAGCGCCTGGTACAGTAGGTCCTGGAAGAGGCAGAGACTGTGTGTGACTCAACCCACCCTGGCTCATAAGACATAACTGAGTTGTGTTCAATGAAGTTCAAGCCACCATCTCACCTCTTACATCATATGTCAAGCCCCCTGGGAAATCAAGGACTCAGCCTGCATCCGCCTTCGCTCATAGACCCCACCAGGGAGAAGCTTACTTCCTGCCTGTGGTGGAGCTGGGCCAAGAAGCTTGACTCTTCTTCCTCTTGTCTACACTGCCTCATCCCCACAGGACTGTCACTTGGGGCTGTCAGGGTTGGTAGAGCCTGCCAGTGACAGAACATCTGCCAGCTGGTAGAGCCCCTACAGTGACTAAAGCACTCTTGGGAGACAATGGGATGGATCTGTAGGGATAACAATGCAGTTGCTGTGATCAGAGAGATCTGGGGACAGGTGAGACCCCCCTGCTCACCCAAGCCTCAAATCATAGCACAGAAGAGAGCCCCAGTCATGATGCTGAGGACATCACAACAGAGAAAGCATTAAGTACTTGATGTTTTGTGAAGGATTTTTCAACCACAGTAGCTTATATAGAGACAGTGTGAGCAGCACTGCTGGCCAGACCGTGTCTGTGGAAAGCTACTAGGAATATATGGGGGCTTTGTCAGAGCTTTGCCTATAACAGGAAGTTCACCCTTTCTTAACATTCATTTGCCTTGGGTTTGCCCTGAAGTGGAATTCCATCTCCTTTCAGGGCAGGCCCTGTAGACTCAAGTCTCTCTCCACACTGTCCTCAACAGAAGAACGTCCCTCCTCACCCCTTTTCACACACTACCACCCTTCCCCAGACAGCCAGAAGCTCTTCCAACCACAAAGCCCAGGTTGTTCAAGCAAGGCGGGCAGGGGAGCACTTAACCAATAAGCAGAGGGCCATTTATTTGTTAGGCACTAGAGCCCCCTGCTGGCTAAATAAAGTCTCAACAAACTTTCGGAAGGGATCTGTTGGTTATGTCCAACCCTGGCCACAACATGCAACCAAGGATAGCTACCAACACAGCCCAATACAAAGTCATAAAGTTCCTTTATAACACCATGAGATACTGGGGGAGGGGTACATACTAGAAATGTACAATTTCTAGCGTGTAAACTTTGTAGATGACAACAGTGCCATATCACAATGTGAAAAAGCTGGACACTCAGTGAATGGGATATTCTAAGTGTAAGCCAGTTCTACTTCTGAAATCAAAGCCCATGCCTCCTAAAAGCATGAAGACCTGGGCCACCTATTTGGTCACAAATGCCAGCAGTCGACTGAAGGGATGTTTTTAATTAGAACCCTGCTGTATCAGACAGAAGTCCCAAGTGAGCTAAAGAGTTACATACAGGCACAGAACACTAAAAGAAACAGGAGAAAATCAGCCATGAGTGCATTGTAGTTTGGTCCTTGGCAAGGAGTTGAGGTCAAGGGCTTGGCTCTTTGTGCTTCCATACGGCCCAGCCACTGGGTGTGAAAGTTACAGAGATGCTATGGTTTAAATGCAAAATGCTTCTGGACAAGAAGGCAAGATAACATTTCACCATGGAACATGCATAAACTCATTGGGAGACATCCCTTCTTCATGACTTACACTGGAGCAGGCACAGGATGGCCTCCGTGTATGCAGAGGCTATTGAGATGGGCTCTCAGGGCAACAGGAGCAAACATAGTATCCACACAAGAACATAGCTTTCACCTCAACAGGAATAAAGGGCAACTTATTCTGGAGCCAAATATGAATGACTGTGGTGTTGAGAACACAGATTCAGATAACTCAAATCTCATGCTCCAATGCGGTAAGTTTCATGATGTTTGTGATTGTTCATTGATACAATAATGGAGCAAACAAAGTCATGAGTCAAGCATTTGATAAATACATCGGTGGAAACATTAGGTTGGCCAAGAAGGGAGGTCTCTGTTACAGCCTCAGCTACCATCTGATGACAGTCTTGGCTTGTGGATTGGTAAAGGCAAATGGCTTGCTAACAAAACACTTTAAAGTTTTGGTTTTTTTTTTTTTAATTAGTCACAGTAAGTTAGGTCAGATGCAGGCTAGGCAATATATGGTTTGCCCTGAGGCTAAAAATAGCAGAAGATAATTTGGCTTCTGATCTGCAACATTTTAGCTCCCCATAATCATGAAGTTCATCATTTGGCTTTTCAGACTCTCTAATATAGATGCAGCCCTGCCACGCCCCCAGCAGGAACTTCAGTTCTCAACGGAATGCAATGGCATGGTAGCAGGGCTGAGGATGGCCCCTTCCACTGCTCAGAGTCAAGGGCAACAGTTTGGACAGCCATTGGATGTGACAGTTTGGGGATCTTTTTATTTGAATGCAAAATATTCCCTGAGGAGGCTTCTGTGACCTTCATGGGCAGCAGAGAGGTGAGCCCTGGGAGGTAGGAAGGCAGTATAGGGCAACAAGACTCAGTTGCTGGTGTTGGTTCAAACTTCAGGAGTCTGACGCTGAGTTATTTTAGGCATCTTTAAACACGGCAGAATCTGGTGATGACTGTTCTTGTGATGATTAACTCAATCCCATGGGTACCACAAAGCATACGTAAGTCTCTTTGAGGAATAAAGTAAGCCAAATACGGAGCAGACATGACTGTATTGAAACTCTTTGTAAAGTACATGTGACACTTCCATACAGACGGGTTCTACAGGTTGACTGAGAAAAATAAGCTCGTGAGAAGGGTCTGCAGGAGGGTCCAGTGCCAGAAAGTCTCCAGCCACACAGTGCCAAGGTCACCAGGCTAGAAAGCACATCTACTCCAGCCTTCTGAGTGGAAAACAAGTTATGCATTCTTTCCCTTGAAGGAACAACCCTGTGTGTTCAACATGCCAGGTTCCCCTAATGCATGTCTGTGAGCACAAAGACCTCCATACCCCCTACGGTTCCCCCTATGGCCTCACATGTCTAAACACTGGGTCTCCGTCCAATGGCCCTGTTTGGAAGGTTGTGGGACCTTTGGGAGATGGAGCCTTGCTAGAAAAAGGATCACGGCCCCCACTTCTGCTTCCTCCCAGATAGGTGAGGAGTCTCAGTTACAGACTGAACTACCATGGAGCCACTCACTGCCATGCCTTCCCCATCATGATATGTGGTATCCCTCAAGCCCTGAGCCAAACTAAGCCTTTCCTCTCTTAAGAAGTATTTGGCTACTGTGACAGGAAAAGTAAATGATACAGAGGTGACTTTCTTTAGTTAGCGACAGTTCTCAGAGAAGGTCTCTACTAAGAGCCATCATCAGCCAGCACCCCTGGGAACTAAGACAATGGGTGTCTGTACCTTTGGGTGGGAACCTGATGGCACATTACATCATCCAGCACAAATGTCAGCCTGTCATCATGCCATTCTACCCTTGGCAACACAACAGATGCTATTAAATCTTCAACAGTACCATGAGTGAAAAACTGAAGATTATTTGAATTTGTGAAGCCATCTTTTTATTCACAGATTCACTGGTTTCCCCCACAGTTTGCAATATATCCACTCAAATTCCTTGCTCATTTTTCTAGTCACTTTTATACACATGTGTGAAAATGTCATAACAAAACCCATCCATATATATAATTAGCATATGCTGATAAAACATTTTAGAAGCAGGAGTCTGAATAACAACTTGCTACAGTTTGAATGTTTTGTGATTCTCCCAAATGTATGCTGGAATTAAACTCCCGTTGTGAGGTAATGAGAGGAGGAGATACTGATCCAACTGTAGCATTTAGACAAGGTGCTGTCTTGGGACACTATTCCTGGGGACACATGAGCAAACATGTACTCATCCCAGAGAGAGAACTAAACAATGACAGACCAAAGCACAGATACCACCAAAGTCCGACTCGGTGGACCAGTGGGTTAACTCCCTAGTTACTTACAAGTGTGTGGACCATCGAAGACAATTGCGTCACTAAGGCCCACCCAGGATGGGTGGCAACTTCTGAAAGCTGGAACCCAGGAGCTCTCTGCATGACTTGCAGGCAAACTGACAGGTCAGAGAGTGCTCTCCCTTTGGCAGTCCTCACTGTTGAGTAAAGAAGGGCTGGGTGCAGCTGGTTAAGTTTTAGGGACTTTTTAAAACTTGTGAGTTGTTTACTTCCTGAATCTAAATGAACCTCCCTTAGAACTTCCTGGGTCTTCACCATTTTCCCTCCAGGATAGAATGCTTCCACTCAGAGAAAATTGCTACACAGTGGCATGGGGCGGGTGGATATTCTGATTATATTAAGGGAGGGTATCAGGACAGAACCCCATAATGAATGAGTGGTGCTCTAGAAATACCAAGACACCATGGGAGACACCCAGACACAAGTACACGCCTAGTCTCTTTCAATGTGCTGCCCAGAGACACCTTGGGACCCTGCCAGCAACAAAGCCACCACCAGCTGTGGCTCTTTGACTCAAAATTATAAGCCAGGAAAGACCTTCCTTAATTTTTATGGACCCAGTCTGTGGCGTTGTGTTATAAGTCACAGAAATTAGACAAATGCAGAAGCCATGTGGGTAGGTAAGTTTTGGGTATATTATGAGCTGAGGGCTTGGTCTTCTCCCACACTCTTAATAATAAACCTTTAAATGTGTCCTTAGAAACTTGACAGCTTCCCATCCAAATTCATTCTTGCCCTCCATGCCAACAATCTTTATTTCACCTGAAATCTTTTGCGTCCCTGGAAGTTTGTATATGGCGGCCCATGAACAACATCACACCTCGTTAAGATCAGTGCCTAAGAAGAGTCATCCCATTGTCAGTGTGTGACAAGTGGAGGAGAACTGTTGTTAAGCTGTGGCGAGGCTGGAACCTTGAATGTCACCTCCCTGTCAGTACAGAAAATAGGCAGTCAAGACGGGAGCTGTGAACCTCCAGTCCTCATGTCGTCTGCTTCCGACCTGCAGGGACTATGAAGAAATCATTCTCTGGCTGGGTGACTTTGCATCCATCTTCCTTGGCACATTCAAAGGCCTTCTTCAGGTTCTTGCTCAGCCTATGATTCTGGACTCTCCTCCAGCCACATCCACCCTGCCCTTATGCAGTACACAGGAGCCTGGAATAGTCTAGGTTAGGTCACACGCCTCCCCGACTGTGTCAGCTGATGGGGGTACCTCGGTCCTGCCTGACTGTATGGTGAGCTACAGCTGAGACCATGCCTCTTCCTTAATAGATTTCTCACTTGCCTTTGGTCCTTATCCTTCTCCAGTGCCAACTACAGTCTTCCTGCAGAGGGTGTGTGTGTGTGTGTGTGTGTGTGTGTGTGTGTGTGTGTGTGTGTGTAGGCCCAGAGGTCAACACCAGGGGCTTTCCTCACTCTAATCCTGACTTTTTGAGTCAGGTCTCTCACTGACTCTACCACTCAGCAATTAGAATAGATGGACCCAGCCAATGAGTACCGAGGATCCTCCTGTCTCCACCCACCCCTTACCCTCAAGGCTGGGATTTCAAATACCTGCCACCATGTCCAGATTTTATGTGGGAGCTGGGGATCTGAACTCAGGTCCTCATGTTTATGTGGTAAGCATTTTACCAACTGAGCTAGCTCCCTAGGCCCTTTCTATAGGTTTTAACTATGGTTCTCTCTCACCATCCACCAGGTCACAAGGAATAAATTGTCATTCACATTGTGAGACGCATCATAAAAAGATAACATAAGGAGAGCCTGTGAGTGAGCAAAGGACCAGATCTGGAAGGCACTTTGTAGTCTACAACATGTCTTCACAAAGTAGGTCCCTGCCCACCCACCCCACCCCCCACCGTGGGGGAGCTCACCACCTACCGAGGGAAACAGATCCAAGCACCTGACCTTAAAAGAAACCTAAATATAACAGACTGCGGAATCGGGGTTGGGGCCGGAAGTACAAGGTGAGCTACAACTTCAAGGTGAAATAGGAGATAGTCACTGGATTTTCTGTGTCTGAGAAAGCCCGGCAATAACTGAACGCACCACACAGGGGCAGGAGAGGCTCACTCGTGCAAGGACTTCCTATTCTGTACCGAGTGTGCACCTCATTCTGCATCTGGTGGAGACAAGGAAATAAGCACCCTCGCATTTGTTGAATGCCTACTGTGAGCTAAGCAATTTATAGGGCAAGTGTGTGGTTTATATGGTTTGAATGTGAGATAGTCTCACAGACACACACACACACACACACACACACACACACACACACCTCACAGTCATGTGTTTGAACACTTGGTCCTCAGGTGGTGGAGTTGTTTGGGGAAGTTGTAGAATCTTTAGGAGGTGGGACCTAGCTGGAAAAGGTGTGTCACTGTGTGTAGAAAGGGTGTCATTGAGGGTAGAAAAGGTGTCCCTGAGGGTAGGCCTCATGTGTTGTGCCTTGGTGTGGCTCCTAGCCTGCGTGCTCTGCTTCCTGGCTGTCCATGCTATGTGATCACCCACCTTCCCGATGCTCCAGTCACAAGCTACTCCTTCTGCCAACTCTTCTCCATGATGCCGATACCAGACTGTTTCTTCTCAGACTGTGAACCAAAGTCAACTCTCCTTCCCTAAGGCTGTTTCTTTCGGATGTTTTTGGGGAGACATGGGGAGAGTCTGGGAGTCCTCTGCTGCAGCTGATCCCAGAAGCGATTCTCATCTGTCCCCTTGCATCCAGGATCTGATGTGTCCAAGGTTCAGGTCCCAAGCATAAACAGCAGCAGAGCTGGGATTCAAACCCACATAAAATGCTGAGGATCATTTGTATTTCTTTCATTTTTTACATTTTTTACTTTTCATGTTTTTTAAATGATACAAATGACTCATGTGTCATACTGACCCTATGTCTCCCTTTATGAAAGTGATCTGCTCTGTTTGATGTTGCTTCCTAGACTTATCCACACATTAGCAAGCTCTCGGACACTTATTTATATGCTGATTTCTCATTGAGTGATTATTTCCCTACTGAGATCTATCTGTTGACTTAACATACATCTTTTAAGTGAAAAATGACATTTGAAACTGGATGAAGCATAGGATGTATTGAAAAAAATTATACCTGTGGATAGAAATAGATGAAATAAAAGTGACATTGGAGTCGCTGTTGTACCTAAATTCCAGAGTTCACTACTCTACATTGTCATAATGAAAATTTAGATTTTAATAGATTTCCAGACTCCCATTAGTGGGAAAAAATTGACAGAGCATGACTTCTGCTTTCACAACAATAACAAAAATTCTGTACACGCTCTTGAGTCCATCTGAGAGCTCAGGCCC
The DNA here is from genome assembly GCA_902168425.1 of Peromyscus attwateri. Lineage (NCBI taxonomy): Eukaryota > Metazoa > Chordata > Mammalia > Rodentia > Cricetidae > Peromyscus > Peromyscus attwateri. The sequence goes on from CABHPP010128147.1 coordinate 19,077, forward strand.
TGGGCTGCCAACTAACCTACCATGTGAAGAAAGGCAGGCACCTCCAGGAAGTGAGCACATGTCTTCAGGAAGTGAGCACATGTCACCAGGCTCCAGTAAGATGAGCTCGGCTGAGATATTCAACAAACTGCAAAAGGGAAGATCAGGTGGATAGAGCCATGAGGATCGCAGATACAAAAGAGGTATGCACCTGCTTCCAGATCATCTCCAGTGGGCACCTTTGATAAGGAACCAGGAGAGAGGCATGGGGGCTACCAAGAAACACCAACCCAAACCCCTCCCTCTGTGCCTCCTGTAGAAAGCATGCCTGGAGCCACTGTATCAGGAAGTCACAGTTCAGACACACTGAAAACCCATGCTAGCTGGGAAGGGGTAAGAAAAACACCCTTGTCAACACAGAAGGTGCAAGAGATCATTATCCCTTGGCCAGACCTACAGCTAAAGATGGCAGTGTCACTGAGAAGGGCCCATCTCTGATACCAGGAATGTAGCTTGGCTGCACTCCAGCCCTGGCCAGAGCAGGGATGAGTCTGTGGGAATGACCTATGCTTTGCTCAGGTCTCATGATTGCAAGCACCCCAAGCTTGCTTTGGCATGCCACTACAGCTACTTTGAGGCTTTTGAAAGAATCTTTGAGTGAGGAGCCTTTTATTTCCATTTATGGTGTGAAAACTGTGTAGTGTGTCTTGACAAAAGCAACAACCATGTCCAGTACAGGTCACAGCAGCTATAGCTAGAGAAACAAGGACCTGGAAAGTCTCCAACCTTGGACCTGGAAGAAGAACCAGAGTTCAGGGTGGAGCAGCTACAGATTTAAAAAAAAAAAAAAAAAAAAAAAAAAACCTGCAGAAGCGACCTCCTCTCCATTAAACATTACTCTGTGGGCAAATTCTACCAAACATTCAAACAATACTGTCCATCACACACAGACTCTTCCAGGAAATAATGGAGAGGACCTCCAGGTTTATTTTCTGAGGCCATCCTTATCTAGATGCTAAAATCAGGGGAATAATTGGAAGGAATATAAAAAGAATGTAATTCACAGGCAGAGACCATATATCATACCATATATCCTACACACACTTTCTCTCACACACATACTAACTGGAATTTATTGTAGAAAGTTTGGGTCATTTCAATATTAATAAAGCAATCAATGTAAATAATCACACAAACAGACTAAACATGAAAAACTATATGATTATGATACAGAAAAATAAATCTATGAAATTCAATATATCTTCAAGATACTAACTAGAAGAGAATTTTCCAAGAGAAACTATCCAAACTGGAAGTGGTAGCATATTCCTATAATCTCAGAGAGACTGAGGCAGGAGGATCATAAGTTTGAGGTCATCCTGAGATACGCAGCAAGCACCTGTCTCAAAAGAAAAAGGGGATTAGTAGCTGAGACAGACAAGGGAGTTCCCTTCTCTTCGTGCTGAACAGTGGAAGGCTGCTTTACTTTTCTGGAAGATCAGAACAAACCTGGAACGTCCTGTGTCATCATCACTCAGCACCATACTGAATATCTCAGTTATTTTAATAAGGTAAAAGAAAAAAAGAAAACACAGAAGACTAAAGGAAGGAAGGAAGTGTCTCTCTGTGCCAGCAACATGAATTTCTATGTAAAAAATGTCACCAAGACTGCAAAAAGTAATTTTTCACCAGGTCACAAAATCAAATGTGAGTAAAAAAAGTCAAACCTGTTCAAATGAGCAATTGGAAGTCAATAAAAAAAAATAACAAATGAAAGTAACAATGTCATTTAAGGTAGCATCAAAAATGCAAAAAAAGCCTTAAAAGGCATAAATCTTTCAAAGCATGCACACAAACTGTGTGAAGAGGACTGTAAAAATTAATGACTGCACAGAGCAAAAGTCTGAGTAAAAGAAGAGGCACTGGACGGGGAGATTTGGCATGACAAAGATGGTAGTTCTCACCATACTGGCCTACAGATTCTGTGCATTTTCAATCAAAACCACAGCAGGATATTTTGGAGAAATTGACAGGGTTAGTTAAAGTATTTGTAAAAAGTAAAAAACAAAACACCCAGCAGTTGGGATTATAGCTGAGGGGTGGAGTACACAGTCAGCATGTAAGGCCTCGGGTTCAACCCCAGCACCAAAAATAACTATAATGAAAAATATTGAAAGAATAAAAGCAAACATGAAGGATTCATGCTGCTGGATTTTGAAGTGTGATCCTAATTAGTCTTAATCAATAAAAACCCAGAGTCAGATATTGAGGATGAAAGATGAAAGATCAGAGAAGCAGAGCAGCCAGCCACTAGAAACTTCTTACCTCTACAAATCCTTAGATCAAATGGAGGGGAGATCCTGTCTCCACCCACCTTCTATTTCTATCTCCACCTCCCAAGGGCTGGGATTAAAGGCTTGCACCACCACCACCACCACCACCACCACCACCCCAGCTCTGTTTCTCTTTTAGACTGGTTCAATCTCATGTAGCCCAGGGTGGCCTTGAACTCCTGATCTTCCCGCTTTCTCCTCCCAAGTGCTGGGATTAAAGGTGTGTGCCACCACTGCCTGTCCTCTATAGTTAACTAGTGGCTAGCTCTGACATCTGATCTCCAGGAAAGCTTTATTTGTCAAAACACAAACAAAATATCATACAACAGGATTTTAAGCTCACCATGAAGCTGGTGGCTGAGAGAGTTTACTACTAAAGGAAGGATTGACATGTGGGTTGATGGAAAAGACTAGAACATCCACAATAAACCAATTTGTATATGGTCCACTTGATTTTATTTTGCAAAAGATCTACAAGCAATTTAATGGAGAAATTAGTCTTCTCAACAAATGGAATGACTGGCTACATAACACTACACAAATAAATCAACACTGAACTACACATCACACACTGAAAATAATTCAAAATAGATCACAGGTGTAAACATAAATCAAAAATTCATGATAATGTCAGGAAAAAAGACAGGATAAAATCCTTATGGGTTAGGGGTATATATGTGTGTGTGTGTGTGTGTGTGTGTGTGTGTGTGTGCACTTGTGTGCACATGCATGTGGAGGGCAGGGGACAACCTTGAAATCTGGCACCATTCAGCAGGTGCCATCCATCTTTCTTGTTTGAGACAGGATCTCTCATTGGCCTGTAACTCACCAAGTAGGCTAGGCTGACTGGCTAGAAATCTCCAAAAATCTATTGTCCCTACCATGCCCAGAATTTTTATGTGGGTCCAAGGGATTGAACTTGGGTCCTCATGCTTATAAGTCAAGCACTTTACTGACTGAGCTGCTATCTGTGCAGCCTCAGCAAAGACTTCCTAGGTACAAGAGGAAAAAAATAATTCATGGGAGAAAATATAAATCAGATCTTATTAAAGTAGGAACTCGGCTCTTCTGAAGACATAGGAAGACGAACCAGACTGAGAAAAATGTATTTGTGTCTCACGTGTCAGATAAAGGACTAGTTTACAACATATAAAGAACTTTAAAAAAACATGAAAATAGACAAAAGACTTCAATTGACACTATGTCAGCGAGAATACATACATGTCAAATAGGCATTTCAAAAGGTAGTTGAGGTCTTCAGTCATTAGGGAAAGGAAAATCTGAACCAGTATGAGATGAAATGGCATAGTCATTGAACAACTTAAAAAAAACAAATCCTATAATAGGGAGTTCAAGTAAGAATAAAAAGCCCTAAGGTGCTGGTGTCTTGCTGCTGGAAATGCAGTACAGTACAGCCACCTTACAGCTTGGTATTAATCCTGTGCTTTCTGTATAACACAACTGAGATGATTCATCTCAGCTGTCAGCTTGAGGAGATGTAGAATCACCTAAGCTTGCCTGTGGGTTGTTATCTTGATTATGTTCATTAAGGTGTAGGGACTCTCCCGCTGTGGGTGGCACTGAGGTGTGAAGACTCTCCCACTGTGGGTGGCACTGAGGTGTGAAGACTCTCCCACTGTGGGTGGCACCATTCCTGGGCTGGGGTCTGAAAGCCATGAAATAGAGCAGGGAGCTGAGCACCAGCATTTGTCTCTCTGTTTGACTGTGGATGCCGTGTGACCAGCTCCCTCAAGTTCCTGCTGCTGTGACTGACCTTGAACTATGATTGGATATAAATCTCGTCTCCCTTTAAGTTGCATGAGTCAGGGTATTTGTCACAGCAACAGGGAAAGAACTAAGACAACTACAATCCTGCTCTATGATTTTAAGCCAATAGACTCAAACTACATTTGCACAAAAGCTGTGTGTGGGTGATAACATTGGGACAGATGGAGTGAAGTCCCATTTGTAAGTAAGCTCCCACCCCATTTGTAATAACAGACACACTGGTGGAGACAAATAAGTAAGGAAATAGAAAATGGGTTCAACCTGTGTGCATCCCAGGATGGCTGTAAATGGCCCAATGCATTGTGTCAAATCAAGATGTCAGAGTGTTGGACCTCCCTCCCTGCAAACTGCCTATGCCTGTCACTGGGGAAACCAAGCCTCTGTAGTGCATCCATCCCATCGACCCAATGCAATAGATGCAGAGAATTCTCCAGAGCAGACCCCTTAGTTAGTAGAGAACGCACCCTACCATCCTACAAGAACCTAAATTATTCAAAACATTTCCTCTGACCATAATGGAATGAAACTGAAAGTCAACAACAGGAAGAATTTTACAAATTTGTGGGAGTAAATGATATATTCCTAAATAATTAATGAGTCCAATAATGAATCACAAGAAAAAAGAAACATGAGAATATAACATAATAGAATTCATGAAATATGTGTAAAGCTGTACAGAGTAGGAAATGACAGCTCTAAAGAGTTCATATTCAAAAAGAAGAGAAGTAAAGGAGATGGCCCAGTGGGTAAGGTGCTTGCCTTGCAAGGATGAGAATGTGAGTTCGAATCTTACACCAGAACCACCAGAACCCACATAAAGCTGGGTGTGACCATTGCCTTGCTCCTATGGTGTGATGTGTGTATGTTTGTGTGGTGTGTGTGTCTGTATGTATGTGTGTGTGCATGTGGTGTGTGCATGTGTCTGTATGTGTGGTGTGTGTGGTGTGTGTATCTGTGTGCATGTGGTGTGTGTGCACATGGTGAGTGTGCATGTGTTGTGTGTGTATATATGTGTATGCGTGCATGTGCTGTGTGTATGCATATGTGTGTGTGCATGTAGTGTGTGTATGTGTATATGTATGTGGTATATATATGTGTGTGTATGTGCATGTGGTGAGAGAGAGAAAAAGAGAGAGGAGTTTGGAAATCAGGAAAGGATTAAAGCCCTGTTTTCCTGCAGTAAGAGAAATGAAAACATATATTATTTTTGTTTGTTGGTAATCACACAGTCTTGACACCAGGGAGGACTCACTGCACCCATGAGGGAATGAAGACCAGAGGGCGTGGTCACTGTGGAGCACTTGATGACCAGGTGTTCTTGTCGTGGACTAGGTGTGCTGGGAGGATTGAATACACAGTGCCCCAGTCATTCAGTCTAAGCCTGGTCCATTGGAGTGTTTTGTAATCAGACAACAGCTGTAGTCTGAGAATGCCTGCATCTCTGTTCAAGCCAGGATTCCCTCTGAGCTACAGCCCAAGTCTGCCTGCCAGACAGCTCGGCTGGAATGGCCTAGCTACACTTTAACTGCCACATGCACAACTATTAACAAGAAACCAAGAACAGCCTCTTTATTAGATATGTTCTCTGTCAGGTCCTGAGAGAGGAATGTTCCATGAATCAGTGTGTGTGTG
>CABHPP010128148.1:8135-28440 GCA_902168425.1 Peromyscus attwateri
TGAGTATAATGTAGTCCATGAGTATAATGTAGTCCATGAGTATAATGGACTGAACCTCTGAAACTGTAAGCCACCCAATTAATTTTTTCCTTTATAAGAGTTGCCCTGGTCATGGTGTGTCTTCACAGCAATAGAAACCCTAACCAAGACAGATGGTTTCTTGAAACATGGAAGAAACAACACCTTACAGTGACAAAAGCAGAACTGTCACAGTTACCAAAGAGGACACAGGAGGCATCAAAAGGTTGATGAGGTAGACATGTTGATGTGTGTGTACTGTAGGGATGGAAAACCTGTCAGCTAGCTGTGATCTGAGGATACCCATGAGAACATGGTGATAACTGATACATTAAGAAGATAGTAGTCACTGATGCTGTAAGTGGAGAGGCATAAGAGAGTTCCTTGTCAGACAAAAAGATTACAGGGTCCCAAAATAAGAAGCTTAGTATTTAACTACTGGAAGAAAGGTGGGTGAAATTGTTGCAATGAAGTGACAAAGCTGGCATGGCATTCAGTGGATTAATCCACATAAACATAAAAAGGCATTTAACAGAGCACAGTGTTTATAGAGGCAAATAAGGCCAGTCTGCAAGAATATAACTTGAAATAACTCAAGAATGAATGGTACCTGCCCTAACAGAAAAATGACTCACTAGTCCAGGTTTCAGGGTGGAGTCACTTCTCAATATGTACTCTGTAGTGTTTTCCCAAGTACATTGGAATATTGTTCCAAACATTTCATCAGACAATAGAGCTCTGCAGCAGACCTAGGCACTAGTGCCAGAAGCCCTGTGTACCACTTAGCATAACCATGGCATCAGAGAGACCTGCAGTGGAAAGGAAGCCAGGGAAGGTTATAGAACTTCTCAGTAGAAGAATCACAGCAGACTCCCGGGATCTCGGAGCAAGATCAATGACACCTGTGGAAAACAAATATTCAGAAAGAAGTTCTTTCAGACTAATGTGACCTGACTGGGATAGAACTAATTAATCAGTTGTTCCCAGGAAGTTTGGACTTACATAATGAGATAGTGACTTGGTTTGGAAATGGCAGATGGCAGTCCATTAGAGAAGTCAGTGGACTCCCTTCTCTGATGGACTGGCCATTGCCCAGTACTTGTTTACCAAGTGATTTGTTTTTTTCTTTGGATTCCATTAGAACCTCTAGTATAACTTTTTAAATGTATAGTGCCACTTAATTTCTTCTCAGCTGTCTTCTGTTTGCAAACATAAGAAAGGCATTTTAGCAGAGATGGGGTAGATCTAGGTTGGGTTCTGGAATTGTGGTGTTGCTGAGGGAGGTGGTGGGACAGAGGAGGGAGAGCTGAGGAGAGAGGCCCAGAAGACAGTGATGGGCAGAGGACACTAAGGGGTCTTCATTTAAAATATCCATTTTAATGAGCAATTTGGTATTTTTTTTGAAACATGAACCTAATTAGTCTTATCAATGAAAACCAGGAGTCAAATATCAGGGTAATAACCTGAAAGATCAGAGAAGCAGAGGAGCAGTGACCAGTGACTTCTTACCTCTCCAGGTCCTCAGACCAAAAGGGGCAGAGATCCTCTCTCCATCCTGCCTTTTCACTTCCTTTTCCTGCCTCCTGAGTTCTGAGATTAAAGGCATGAGCCTCCCAAATGCTGGTATTAAAGTAATGAGCCTCCAAAGTCCTGAGATTAAAGGTGTAAACCTCCCAAATGCTGAGATTAAAGGTGTACACCACAGCCTATTATGGTCTTTGAAAAGCCTGCTCCAAGACCACACCCAGGGTATGCAAAAAAAATCCACAATGTCAATAAAAACTAAACCTTTTCTATCTGAGGGGTAAGGAAGGAACACAAGCATTCTAATGGTAACTTCCTTTTTTACTGCATCTTGAAATCTCTTCTCTTTTGTCTTTATACAGTTCTATCTTCCCAACAGACAGTTCTGGACAATATATATGAGTTACATTTTGAGGGCCACATTACTTTCTTGAATAAACAATAAGAAGCAGAGTCAAGCCAAGTGGTGGTGGCACATACTTTTAATCCCAGCACTGAGGAGGTAGAGCCAGGTGGATCTCTGTGAGTTTGAGACCAGCCTGGTCTACAGAGCAAGATCCAGGACAGGCACCAAAACTACACAGAGAAACCCTGTCTCAGAAAAACAAACAAACAAACAAACAAACAAACAAAAGAAGCAGAGTCATTCTGATAACACCTGTGAAATCATATAGTTTCTCTCAGACTTGGAATTTTACACTGATCATACCAATGCTTGGCTCTCTGGTGAGCAGGTGGGAGGCATGTAGTACTCGAGTGCTTCAGACTTTCTTGAGTGACAGTGACCTTAAAAGCATCCCAGGACCTAAACATAAACAGTTAGCTGGCTGAACCTTGAATCTCGTATCATAAAATTGAAAGTAGGAGTTCATGCAGAGAGTTAGAATTTGTATAGAGAGTTATGTCTTTAATGTTACCAGCCAGACTTTTGCAAGCAAAGAACTGGCACTAAAGTTGGTTTATGCCTGATCTTGGTTCAATACACAACTGGGAATCTGTCCTTGTGCATTTTCTATGAAGGTTTATCTTATGAATTCATTTGCAGGGGCAACTAGTCTACTTTGAATTTGCTCTGAGGTCTTAAATCAGCTAATTGTATGTAATTGTCTTGAAGCCGTGGAATAAAGGTCTGGCTATGAAAGTATATTTCATTCATCAAAATTAACACAGTGTAAGAAGAAGTCATCCTTCTGTTAAATCACAATCATAATTGTGCCCCAAAAGTGTAATACACACTACCAATAGACTGTGGGAAAAACCTCAAAGCTGTTCTTTTTAGGGAAGAATTGTAGCAGCAATAAGAATATTAGAGACAGAAGCAAAACAACATTCATAGTCAGTAGCCCCATAAGCTTAGCTTGACAAGGTTCCTCCATCAAAGAGTTATTCATCTGATGGGTTGACTTTATGAATATCAGTTGTCATCTTCTGTATAGTCTTATGGCCTCTGGCAATCACTGCCTGGCTTCTATGGTTAGCTAGTGACTAGCTCTACCTTCTGATATCCAGGCAAGCTTTATTTGTCAGAACACAAACAAAATATCACACAATATTTTTCTGATTAGGGAAATTTTTTATAGTTGTTGCTTCTCCAACCACATGAACTCTATTGTTTCATGTCTCCTAATTTAGCCTTCAAAGGTGTAAACCAAAGCCAGAGTTTTCCCTTTGTATTGTGTCCAAGGAAGGAACTCAAATAGTGATTTAATCCTTGCACTTTTCTCCTGTTTCCCAAATTATCCCATTGTGAGAATCTTGGAGATAATTCTTGCCTTTTTACCTCAATCTATCTGTTAAATGAGTTTACAGGACACTGCTAGAAGGAAAAGTTATGGAAGGAAAGAGAAGAGAGACATGGTTTTAAGAAAAACTACAACAAATAGATGTTGAAGGAGGGGAAAAGGGAAAATTTGGATCATTAATTTGAAGCTTGTTACTGTTCAGCTTTTCTGACAACCAAGGCCATGTACTCCATAGTAGGGGAGTCCAACCAGGTCACATCTAACATAATTGCTTCTCTGTCAGTGAGATAGAAAGCCAGGACTGGCTTGGCCCTGGTGACAGCTCTTCTGACTCATAATGCCACCTGTCCTCCCCTATTTAGGTAAGCACAAGGTGCTAGACCCCTTCTTCCATTAACTGGCACCTCCTGCTTGTCTGTAACTCTTGTGAACTCTACACACACCTTATATTGAAAATGGACTGAAGCAATCTACTTCTTATACCTCCCCCTTCTTTTTCTTTTACTCTTATTGGTCTTACTTTCAGATTTGTTTTAATTTGAAGATGTCTCTGTATCTATACATATCTTAGATGCCAGAAGTTGGACCAATCAGAGAGCTCCATCAAGAATTGGGGAGTTTGAAGGGTATATTTATTCAATAAATTTTCCTTCTGAATTCTGGACTAGAAATATTCTTTCAGTCAGAGGCTTTGTCTCACAATAATGTAAGCAAGTCATATGCAACATATTTAACAAAAATAAAAACAGATTTCCTTCTACAACATCTAGCCCTGTGAGTCTTTCAGAGCATCCCATCGATGACTGATCCCCAACCTGTTGTATCTAGCCCAGATCCCATATCCAAAGCCTTGGCCTAGTCCAACCATCCACTCCTGAACTAAGACTAATCTCTAGGTTCCTATCAGGACCCACCCTACCTGCCACCACCTACAGGTCCCTTCTGCATGCAATCCAACTTATCTCCCCAGTCAGAACTCCTATCTCCCCCTGTGAGTCTCCCTCACCATTCCTGCCTGCTTCCCCACCCACCAGATCTGGCCTGGGTCCCATAGCCTAGTCTAGCTCCTGTGCTGCAACAGTCTCCAGGCTTCTTTCAGGACCCTCTCACACCCAAGGCTCAGAGAACATGACAGATGAGCGGGAAAACAGATTTTAAGAGCTTGAGGATGAGATGACTGCGGCAAGACAGTGTCTTCCAGGCAGAATAGGGATGCTGTGCCCATGAACTCTCAACAAGACCTGCAAAGGCCACACTAGTTTGCTATGGGATGTCTTTCTGTACACTGTGAATATGTGTTGTTCTGATTGTTTGATAAATGAAGCTTCATTGGCTTGTGGGAAGGCAGCACAAGGTTAGGCAGTACATTCAAACTGAAGATGGAGGGTGGAATCCAGGAGACACCAGTCCACCACCCAAGGAGCAACAAGAGGCCAGCAGACCAGTAACATCACAGCCACAATGACACCATATAGATTAATAGAAATGGGTTGAGTTAAGTTAAAAGAGCTAGCCAGCCAGAAGCCTGACCCATAGGCCACACAGTTTATAAATAATATAAGCCTCTGTGTGTTTACTTGGGACCAAACAGCTGCGAGACCTGGGTGGAAAGATTCATCCTGACCCATGGGACCGGGCAGGATCAGAGAAACTTCTGGCTACACAGTTAGCATGCCAACATGGATGAAGGCCCACCCCTAGATGAAAAATAAAATGCATATGAAAGGAGAACAAATTGTCTTCAGCAAAAAGCTCCCAATCCTAAGTAGCCAATCCTAAATAAATGCTTATGCATGCAACACCACACACACACACACACACGCACACACACACACACACACACACACACACATTACAAAAGAGACCAGGAATTTGAGAGGAAGTGAGAGTAGGGACATAAGAGGACTTGGAGAAGGGAGGGGCAGTGATAGAAACAATGCAACACTGGGCAGTCATAAATCACATTCTTAACTCCAATAAAACTACTGGGTAAACAAAGACAAAGGTCAAAGGAAGATGTAGTAGACAGTTTTATGTCAACTTGACACAAGCTAAAGTCATCTGAGGGGAAGGATTCCCAATTAAGAGAATGCCTCAATAAGATCAGGCTGTAGGCAGGCCTGTAAGGCATTTTTTAAAATTAGTTGTTGTTGGGAGAAGGACCAGCTCATTGTAGGTGGTGCCACCTGGGCTGGTGGTACTGGGTTCTATAAGAAAGCAGACTGAGCAGGACATGGGGAGCAAGCCAGTAAGCAGCACTCTTCTGTAGCTTCTGCATCAGCTCCTGGCTCCAGGTGCCTGCCATGCTTGATTTCCTGTCCTAATTTCTTTTGATTATGAACTGTGATGTTAGCACATAAGCTAAATAAGCCCTGGTGTTTGATCACAGCAATAGAAACACTAATGAAGACAGAGGACTAGTTGGGAAAAGGGAAAGGTTTAGTGGGAGGCAAAACAGAGAGAGTAATCGGGGCTGGGGGTAGGGAAGGAGGGTAAGTAAGCTCAATATATATATATATATATATATATATATATATACTGTATTTTATATATATATGCCTATTGTTGCATATTATTAGCATATTATGCTAGTTTAAAAAAAAGAAAAGCACTGCCTAATGTCTCAATGGTACTAAACAAGGCTTACATGAACCTACTTAGGAAACCAAACTCTGGATATTATGAAATGAATTTTAATACATTCATTTTGAATCCTTTTAATTATGACAATAATATTTTTTCTTAACTTAATTTTCTTTTGTTCTATTTCTTTTATATCTATAATGGTGCCACTAGTTTTATGGGTTGTTGTCAGTATTGTTAGGAAGTAGATAGTAACATGGACTTGGCAGTCAGATTTAAGCCCAAATTCTGGTGCTACCATTCACATAACTTCAGGCATTCTCTCTACGTTACACTGTTTAGTAGGGACACAAGCACCTAAATAAGGTAGCTGCAATAAAAAGGAAACAATGGTATCTGAAATGCAAGGCACAGAATCAGGCTTATAACTATTCAGAACACAGTAGCTGCTATTTTATACAAAAACACAATGAAGAAAATCTGGAAGTTTTGAAAAAGCATTCAAATTCTACACAGTGTAATACAACATGTAATTCTTTATAATGTATATCCATATGAAAAGTTACACATATTGTTACTATATGTATATTGCATTATGTAATTTTATCATTTTAAACATTACTTATAACAAAGACCCAATGAATTCTCATGGGATGAGAAGCCAAGATATATTCATTAACAAACAAGTTTCAAGGATAATTTTATTTGATTAGTTGATTTGGGATATTTATTTTGATTGGTTTTGCTTATTTTGGTTTTAAGATATGACCTTTCTGAGTAATTCAAGTTGGCCCTGGACTTGTAATCTTTCTGCCTCAACTTCCTGAATGCTGGAATTACAAGCATGCAAGATTATGACTGGCTACCAAAGCCTTTAGGACCAATCCCATTCCTCCACACCACCCTTTTCCTTCAAAGTTTTCTTCTTGTAAGAATACATATAGGTATGTTGTAGGTTTGTGATCCAAATAGCTGGACTGTCATACAAAAATGATGATTTCTCATCATTTCTCATCTCATCTGTTGTGGTATTTACTCTGCCCATGGCCTTGAGCTATATGGCCTGAAGGAGGTGGTGCTTCTTTACAAATTTTAAGTCTCTCTCACACAATGACAGATAATATAACTATTGAGGAATTTAAAAACTTCTTTGTTTATACTATGGAGGAAATTTTGCAAGATTTACATGACCCTCCTGGGACGTATACAATTTTCACTATATTGGCAATTAGTATGGTAATACATATCACATCATTGAAAGACTGGTTTAGTAACAACACCAAAAATGAGACATTATGGGACTGATACAGACTTTGCAAAGTAGTAATGAGAACTTGAATAAAAGCATTCTTTCTTTGGAATCTACTAATTTACCACAAGAACTTCAGTCCACTAATAATAACTGGACAGCCAGATCTAATTCTGTTGATAATAAAAGTGAATAGCTAATAGACAGAACAGTAAATCTTCAGAGTAGTCTTAATGCCGTAGAGATAATTTCTAAGAAAGAATGATCATCATTAATTGATAGAATAAAGTCTTTGGAATCATATGTTTCTGATGAACATAAAAAATTGTTTGACTCCATGAAGTTACTGGAATCATTTATAGTATAAGAGGTACAGACTCTAGAAAAGGCTGTGATTAATCAATTTTAGGCTTTGGAGGAGTCTGCTAGAACTGAAAATAAGGGTGATAACAAGCAGAAAGTCAAGGCTATAGAAGTCATAACATTGCCAGTACCTTACAGAGTTAGAGATGACTTACCAAAGGTAACAGGTGGTTCTTATACAATGGCATAAAGTGGAAGAGTTCCATGGAAGAAATAGTCATTCCAATATAATATCTTCCCTCTGCATCAAAATCCCTGTGGGGGAGTGTCTGGAGGAGATTATGACCAGAATGCAGTTAAGTTCTGGATTCACATGATCCACATGTGCCTCTCATATTTTTATTTCTACTACAACCAATTTTTTCTCAGCTTCAGCTGGTAATTCTCTTGGACTATTTAAGTCCTTGTCTCCTTTTAGGGTATTGGCCAAATTTATTAGTCCATCTTTAGGTATTCTGATGATAGTCTGTAAGTTGTAAATGCTTCCTAACAATTTTTGAAAATCATTAAGAGTCAACATTGGATCTCTCCTGAGTTGTACCTTTTGGGATCTAATTTTTTGTAGATCTATCTTATATCCTAAGTAGTTAATAGAATCTCCTCTTTGTACCTTTTTGGGAGCAATTTGTAATCCCCAGAGAGGCAAAACTTTCTTTACTTCTTATATTGGAATGACTATTTCTTCCATGGAAACTGAGTAAGAAATTAAAGACCTATATGGAAAAGATCTCTGATTTGATTCTAAAAGGAAAGTTAAGACTTCATCAATTGACAGGAATGGACCTAGCAGAAATTGTAGTACCTTTAACTGATGAGGAAATTTCCTCACTATGGAAAGATAATGAATACTGGCAAAGAACCTGTAGTATTTTTTTTGGAGAGATTAACAACTATTATCCCAAAAGCAAGAGAATAGTATTCATAAAAAGAACTGAATGGGTCCTTTCTCACATTGTACATCAGAAACCATCTCTGGAGTCCCCACACTCCATACTGATAAATAAATCAGGAAAGGCAGGAAATAAATCAGGAGATTTGAGTACAGTGGCTCAAAGCCCTTACAATTCTGTATAAAAGCCATAACTATATGCCATTCTTATGGTACAAATGGACTTCATGGAACCTCTCAATATAGTTATTGACTCTCAATATGCAGAGAGAGTTGTTTCACATATTGAAACTGCTGAATTTATTCCTGATAATACAGAATTAGGTTCGCTATTTTTACAATTATAGGGAATCATCAGAAATAGGGAATATCCTATATATATATATAAAACACTTATCAGCTCCCATACTGGTCTGCCAGGTCCTCTAACACAAGGTAACAATGAGACTGATCAGTTATTAATAGGTAATATGCTAGAAGCTGCTGGGGATGTCTTTCTGTATGCTGTGAATGTGTTGCTCTGATTGGTTAATAAATAAAACACTGATTGGCCAGTAGCCAAGCAGGAAGTATAGTATAGGCGGGATAAGCCGAGAATTCTAGAAACAGGAAGGCAGAGTCAGGAGCTGCCAGCCAGACACAGAGGAAGCAAGATGTAAAAGTACTGGTAAGCCACAAGCCACGTGGCAACTTCTAGATGAATAGAAATGGGTTAGTTTAAGATATAAGAACTAGAATAGCAAGAAGCCTGTCATGGCCATACAGTTTATAAGTAATATAAGTCTCTGTGTGTTTACTTGGGTCTGAGTGGCTGCAGGAGCTGGGTGGACACAGGAAAACTTCACCTACAAATGGTGCCCAAAAGTTTGAGTTTCCACCTGAAACCTGAGAATACTTAATAATCAATTCTAAACAGAGCCCAAAACAGGTTCCTGCTTCATGTCTCATACAGGTGGTGAGACTCTGCAACATGAAGGCTTGAGCTATGGTATAGTAGGATCATGGCATGCGGGTTTGACCTATGCCACGTTACACAGAGGTGTCTCCAAGCTGTGCACTATGCTGCGTGGTGGATATAGTTCTTGCTAGTTAAAAAAAAGAAAAAAAGGTTTCTGGGCTACACACTGCTTTGATAGAGGCCTAGAACCACTGCCTCCCAGAGTCCAGTGGTGAGCATGCTTCCTCTGAAGCTGGAGGTAAACATAGTTCCACCATGTTCAGAAGCTGAATTGGGTAGAGCCAGCAGCCAGGGCTTCTGCTTCAGTACTAGCCACTGCAGTTTAAAGCATTAGTTACACAATAAGACAGATTCAGATGGAATAGTTTACAATGTGTGTAAAAATGTGTGTAGGCTTGGAATAGAGACAAAAATGAATATATGCAGTTATATAGAGAAATAGTTTTAAAAAATAAAGTCTTTAAAGAGACAGGAAAGGTAATATAAAATATAAGCCATGTAAAGGTGGATATCACACAGAGAATCTGGATTGTATTATCTTTGTGATTTTTAACTGCAGAAAGACATTTGACTGTAAAGGCTGCTCATTTAAACCAATATGTATATTTTAAACTTACCTTGACTTCAAAATTTGGATCTAAGGATATATTGCTTTAGAAAGGAGGCTCTGCTTTTGTTTCCACAGGAATCAAGAGGCTATGGGTTTGTTCCAGATTAAGATACATCAGCCGGGCGGTGGTGGCGCACACCTTTAATCCCAGCACTCGGGAGGCAGAGCCAGGCGGATCTTTGTGAGTTCGAGGCCAGCCTGGGCTACCAAGTGAGTTCCAGGAAAGGCGCAAAGCTACACAGAGAAACCCTGTCTCGAAAAAAAAAAAACCAAAAAAAAAAAAAAAGATACATCAGGTTTGACCAGCCAAGACCCCCTGAAAGGTCTCCAGTGACACCATGGTCCAGATGATCCAACATCCAAAACAGTTTCAAGGCAACTGGCTCAGAGAATATAGTCTCATGGACTACTCCATAATCCTACAATCTTCTTTGTGTCCCCATAAAAATACAGCACCCTCAACCAGCAGGAAGTAGTATGAGAAGCTATGCCCAAATTCCCAAATATACAAAGCTGACTTTGGAGATGGAATTGGCTCACTCCTTCTTTAAACCCAAGCATATTGCTAAAAGAAACGGTTGAGAGATTCTTCTGTCCCATATCAGAAGAGCCCTCTGATGTGGGACAGAGGAAAACCAATATTTTTATTTAAAGCAGGTTGATTATAAATGCAATCTCTTTCTAAGAAAGAAAAAGGGATAGTATAGATATAATAGAATGAAAGGGTAGATTAATAGACCTGCTTTTAAAGAGCAACAACTTGTTTAGAAATGTTTTACATTGCTATGGATTTTAGTTCATTGATACAAGTTTAAACTTAATTTTGTTATACTGTATATATAATTCTACTCTTGTTTGAGATATTTATGTAACTAATTTAGATTGTAACGAATAATTAAAAACAGATTAATAATTAGTCTTCTATGATAATCAAACTTATAGTCATGTTAAGTTTTCTAGATATACATAGATATAATTCAATTAGGTAGGTAATCTTCAAACACTTCAAAGACCTACAGAATATGACATTTAAAATGTTTTAAAAATTTAGACTTTCTGGACAGTGAGACATGTCTGCTCCTGACAGCACCAATTTACTTCAGAGAGGAAGATGGGCATTGAAGACACTCTATATGGAGTTTATCTTCTTCTTGGCAAAAATAGCCATTTGGGCAAGAAACTGTTCTTGCCTGGACTTCTTGATTGACTGGACATGCAAGACCCATAGGAAGGTGACCACTGAACTTTGCTTGGTGAAATGGTCCTTCAGGTTCCTATTTTACAGAGGAAACTGACAGAAATTCTACAGGACACAGAGAGAAGAGACTGAGAGACTCTAGGCCTGTGGGCTGAAGACAGATGCCCCAACTTTATAGAAGAACTTTGGATGACTGTCCAGGCAGCCAGCTGTCTTTGTCATTATATATTTTTGAAAGTTGCTTACTGTTACCTGTTCACTTAGGTAATACTATATCCTTCTGAGGTCTTTGATGTAGTTAAGACTAGATAGTTATAATTTCCTTAGTTATGATAAAAGATAAGTTAGATATGAAACCTTAGACTCACAAATATAGGATAGATAGAATGTCTTCTTTAATTTTGCCAAATACAAATAAACTAGATAGTATAACTATAATTCTTGCTCAATAATTGTTTTGTTATATGTAATTTTACTATGTTAAAGTTAAAACCTTCCTTTTTGAAAAAAAGAAAAGGGGAAGTGTTGGGAATGTCTATATGCTGTGAATGTGTTGCTCTGATAGATAAATAAAATGCTGATTCACCAGTAGCCAGGCAGAAAGTATAGTATAGATGGGATAAGCAAAGAATTCTGGGAACAGGAAGGTGGAGTCAGGAGTCACAAGCCAGACACAGAGGAAGCAAGTTGTGAAGGCAGAACTGAGAAAAGGTACCAAGCCATGTGGCTAAATATAGATAAGATTTATGGGTTAATTTAAGTGTAAAAGTTAGTCAATAGTTAGCCTGAGCTCATGGCCAAGCAGTTTTAATTAGTATAAGCCTCTTCGTGTTTACTTGGGTCCAAGTAGCTGCTGAACCAGCAGGTGAGAGAGATTTGTCCTGACCATGGGCCAGGTGGGACACAGAAAAACTTCAGCTACAAGAAGCCTCAGAATTTCATAAGAAACACCATGTAAATAGCAAAGGTTTAAAAAGGGACTTTTCTATTACTTGGCAACAAGCCAAGGAAATCATAAAAAAAATCCTACTTGTTCCTTCTATAGCCAAAGTCCATTATTTGGAGGAAGTAATCCTAAATGTGCACAAAGAAAAGAAATTTGGCAGATGAATGTGCTTCATTCACAGAATTTGGGACATTAAAATATGTACACCATACCATTGACAATGGACAATTCTTATGAGTTCTGAAAAGGCTGATTCTGTAATTACACACATATTAGAAGTTATGGCCATCACAGAAATACCTGTACAAATTAAGACTGACAATGCTCCAGCATATGTCTCAAATAAAATGAAACAGTTTTTGCTTATTACAATATAAAGCATGTTACAGATATGCCACACAATCTCATAGGCCAAACAGTCATAGAAAGATCTTATCCAACTTTAAAGAATATGCTAAGTAAACAGAAAGCAGTAACACTGACCCCTAGAAATGATTTCATAATGCTTTATTAACCTTGAATTTTCTCAATGCTGATGAGAAAGGGACAACAGCTGCAGAGAGACATTGGACAACAGAAAAAACTTCTGAGATAAACCAACCTGTTTACTTTGAAGATGTGTTGACCTCAGAATGGAAACCAGGATATGCCCTATATTGGGGAAGGGGTTTTGCTTTTGTTTCTGCAGGAGAAGAAAAGTTGTGGATACCAACAGAGTTAATAAAAATTTGATTTGAACAGGAGAAACTCCTTGATGAGGAGAAGTGATAGCTCATCCACTGATGTGACAATTCTACAAGTTGTTAGGAAAACTCAACAAACAAAGATCAGGGAAAGGTTCTGATTTTACAGGATAATAAGAA
Organism: Peromyscus attwateri; assembly: GCA_902168425.1. Lineage (NCBI taxonomy): Eukaryota > Metazoa > Chordata > Mammalia > Rodentia > Cricetidae > Peromyscus > Peromyscus attwateri. The sequence continues at coordinate 21,079 of CABHPP010128148.1, forward strand.
TAACCATCTTCAAGAAATCAAAAGGCCTTCAACACCCAGATGGTCACAGCAGAAGGGAAGAACCTTTGATAGCAATATACTCCACAGGGTAATATCTCACTGCCTAACATCTATATCTGTTTAACTTTAGAAAAGTTGTGATCCCAATTCAATTATAAATCAAGCTGGCTTTGGAGTTGGATATGGGTCTCTTCTTCTCTAAACCCAAGCATGTTGCTAAAAAAATTAGGAGATTCTGTCTCATATCAAAGAATCAACTGGTGTGGGACAGAAGAAAACCAGTAATCTAGGGACCATTGTGGTCAAGATTCTGTTTCTCTCTGTACTTATTCTTGATTTCTTGGAATCCTTCCTCACATGTCACGTCATCTTAAGATTCAAACTTTCCATTTTGATATTAATAATGTTCAAGTTTTCCACAGTGAAAAATAAGTCTTTGTAATAGCAATCTCTGAAGTCTCCAGAAGGAAAATGGGGCCCCATAACAATGACTCTACCTGGTCCATAATACCATTAAACCAAAAATTATTACTCAATGATTAGCTTTGGACTGCAAACTCTTCAGGACAGTTACAAGATGAGATGGTCCATCATATTTCACTTCTATACAGAACCTCAGATAACCTTACCCATTACTCTGAGACTGGCTACAAACATTACAACTAGTCCTATTGAGACTTAACCATTTGACTTTCTTACAGGATCCCACAGAGATACCATCCCCTAAACAGCAGGAAGCAATTTTAAGAAAACAATGCTCCCCACAAAAGTTTTCATTTTCTCAGGTTATGGATAAGTTGTTATAGGGTTGGGAGGGGACAATAAAACTTAGACTCAGGATTCTTTTTTAGAAAAGAAAAAACGGGAATGAATAGGTATAGGATATTAAGGTAGATTATTCTATCTACTAGCAAACTAATTTAGCAAACTATCAGCCTTAGATAAATTGCATTGATATGGATTCATATATATATATAAATGTAAACTATTTTTCTATTTCTATTTAATATAATTTGTATATTGATACACATTCAAAACTATAATTGCCATATTGTACACATGTTCTTATTCCTATTTGAAATATTTTGTATATTGATATAATTGTAAAATTATGCTCTCCATACTGTATGTATGTTCAACCTCTGTTTAGGATATTTTGTATATTGATACATATTAAGGATGTTATCATATAGCACTGTACATTTCTACCTCCATTTAAGATATTTTGTGTATTGTCACAATTTTGATATCATCATCCTTATACTGTAAATTTGTTTGAGATTGCTACCCTGTTTATGCCTTAGTCCTTAGGTTATTTAAGTAGATAAGACTTACAGATAAATAGTCACCTGTGAGTGTCATATCTATAGTTATTTTAGTTAGGTTTTCCAGCTTTATAAAAACTTATATAATCTTCAAACACTTTATAGACCTGGAGAATATGGCATTTAAATATTTTGATGATTTAGAATTCTGTTGACATGAGACATGATTGCTCTTGGCAGCACTGATCTACTGCTGACAGTATGAATGCTGTCCTTTCTGGATGAGCAGGACATAAGGAAAAGTGACTACTGAACCTTGCCCGGACAGGGTAAGATGGTCTTTCAAAATTCCTGCTTCTGAAAATGATCTGTCAGATATTCTAGGCCTGTAGCCAAAAATAGATGTTTAGGATGTTATTAGCAGACACCACATAAACATAAAGGTAAAATAGTCATATATTTTAATTTTCTCCTGGGAAGGAAATAAGCTAAACAGTAGAATATAAGTTATTTGACCCTCTTAGAAATGTGTTTTCTGGACACAGCAATGCAGTTGCAGGGCATGAAAGTTCTTTGCCCATAGATCTCCAGGGAAACCAGGAACATTAAGCACACACAATTGTCTTCTCAAAGGAAAGGATATTGAAGGTGATTAACAACTGCATTATCTGGAGGGCCAATACATATCAAGGTCCCATGACCAGGACTGTAGACAGATAATTGCCTAAATGACCTCTATTTTATCTATCCTGTGGCTCATATCTTCCCATGACATATTGTTCCCTAGTCCCTTAAGCTAAATACATGTAGCCTGTCTCTAGAACCCATCTTTTAGATGAAATGGCATGTACTTTTAGTTGAGTTTCAATATAATTAGGTCTCCTTGCACACCAGGGATTGTATTACACCAGGAGACTTTTTTCCAAGTTGTACTGTGTTTAAATATGCTGGCAATAAACTCTCCATGTGATCTAGTCTGACTAAGTTGGGGTGAACAGAGTTTTCATTCTCATCTCTTCAAGGTTCATTCCCCACCAGCCATGATGCCTAGAGGGAGACCTGTAACTGGCACCCAATGTGGGGAGTACCATGCTGTGGGATGGTCTGTATGTCAAATGCTCTGATTGGTCAATAAATAAAACACTGATTGGCCAGTGGCCAGGCAGGAAGTATAGGCGGGACTAACAGAGAGGAGAATTGAGAGAACAGGAAGGTGGGAGGAGACACTGCCAGCCACCACCAGGACAAGCAACATGTGAAGATGCCGGTAAGCCACGAGCCACGTGGCAAGGTATAGATTAATAGAAATGGGTTAATTTAAGATATAAGAACAGTTAGCAAGAAGCCTGAGCCATTAGGCCTAACAGTTTAAATAATATAAGCGTCTGTGTGTTTATTTTATACACGGGTTGTGGGACTGAGGGGGCTTGGTGGGACCTGGAGAGAAGCTCTCCAGCTACAGTACAATGTTAGGAGAATGTAAGAAAAGGTTTCTTTAAATAGTAATGGGGGATCTCACCCATTACTGCCCCAGTTGAAAGCCAGCAGGGAAGACTCCTTCAGGCAGGCCTCCCCATCAGCACATCCCATCAGACCCTGCAATCCATAAGACCCACACCTTACCCCAAACCCACCCATCCTTTTGAGACTTCAATGACTCCCTGAGATAAGGAATCCACCAGCTCTGATTGGATCAAGAGGTAAATGACTCTTCTCCCACTGAGAGTCCTGACTCTAGGACCTAGGCCCTGGGGCACAATCCATGTCCCACCCCCACCCATCACTGCCCCATTTGCAAGCCAGCAGGGAAGACCCCCATGGGCAGGCCTCCCCATCAACAGACCCCATCGGACTCTGCAATCCACAATACCCACTCCCTAACTTAAACCCACCATCCCCCTGTGACTTCAGCAGCTCTCTGAGACACAGAATCTACCAGCTCTGATTGGACTAAGAGTGGCTCCCTGAAACACAGAATCTGTCAGCTCCAATTAGACCAAGAGCTCTGATTGGACCAAGAATGGCACTGTGAGACACAGACACAGTAAGCACAGATTGGACCAAGAACAGCTCCCTCAGACACAGACACCTCTTGCACCTATTGGAGGAAGAGATGGGTAGACACCAGTGCAAAAATACTTAGACATAAAGAACAATATGGTACCATCAGAACCTAGTGGTTCTACAACAACAAGACCTGAACATCACAATGTAGAAGAAGCAGAAGAAAGTGTCCTTAAAAATATCTTTATGAAGATGATAGAGGCCTTTAAAGAGGAAATGAAAAATTCTCTTAAAGAAATTAAGGTAAAGAGAAACAGAAAATTGGAAGAAATCAATAAATACCTTAAAGAAAACCAAGAAAAAGCAATTAAACAGGTAAAGGAAACAATTCAAGACTTGAAAAACTGAAACAGAAGCAATGAAGAAGACATAAACCAAGTGAATGCTGGAAAGAGAAAATCTGAATAAATGAACAGGAACTACAGATGCAAGCATAACCAACAATACAAAAGATGGAAGAGAGAATCTCTGTCATGAAGAATACAATAGAGGAAATAGATTAATCAGTCAAAGAAAACACTAAAGCCAAAAAAAATCATAACACAAAACAGCCAGGAAATCTGGGACACCATGAAAAGACCAAACCTAAGAATAATAAGGATAGAAGAAGGAGAAGAATACCAACTCAAAAGCACAGAAAATATAGTCAACAAAATCATAGAAGAAAACTTTCCCAACTTAGAGAAGGAAATACCTATGAAGATAAAAGAAGCTTACAGAATATCAAGTAGACTAGACCCCCCAAAAAAGTCCCCTCACCATATAATAATCAAACCACTAAACACACAGAATAAAGATGAATATTAAGAGCAGCCAAGGAAAAAGGCCAAGTGACTTATAAAGGCAGATCCATCAGAATAACACCTGACTTCTCAATGGAGACTCAGAAAACCAGAAGGTCCTGGAAAGATGTAATACAGACACTAAGAGACCATGGATGCCAGTCCAGACTACTATACCAAGCAAAACTTTCAATGACCATACATGGAGTACACAAGATACTACAAGACAAATTCAGGTTTAAACAATACCTAGTCACAAATCCAGCCTTATAAAAAGCACTAAATGGTGGTGGCGCATGCCTTTAATCCCAGCACTCGGGAGGTAGAGCCAGGCAGATCTCTGTGAGTTCGAGGCCAGCCTGGGCTACCAAGTGAGCTCCAGGAAAAGCACAAAGTTACACAGAGAAACCCTGTCTTGAAAAAAAAAAAACAAAAAAAAAAAGAAAAAAAAATCCAACCTAAGGAAGTTAGATGCACCAATGAAAACACAGGCAATAGAAAACACCACAACAGCAAATCCCAAAGAAGAGAAATACACACACACTACCACCAAAAAATAACAGGAATTAACAATCACTGGTCATTAATATTCCTTAATATCAATGGACTCAATTCACCTATAAAAAGACACAGGCTAATAGAATGGATACAAAAACAGGATCCATCCTTTTGTTGCATACAGGAAACACACCTCAACTTCAAAGACAGACACTATTTCAGAGTAAAAGGCTGTGAAAAGATTTTCCAATTAAATGGACTTAAGAAGCAAATCTGATGTAGCTACCCTAATATCTAACAAAATAGATTTCAAATTAAGTCAGTCAAAAGAGATAGAGGAGGACATTACATATTCATCACAGGAAAAATCCACTGAGATAAAGTCTAAATTCTGAACATTTATGCCCCCAATATAAGAGCACCCACATACGTAAAATAAACATTACTAAAGCTTAAATTGAACACCAACCTCCCCCGCCCCACACACTAATAGTGGGAGATTTCAACACTCCATTCTCACCAGTGGACAAGTGTGCCAGACAGAAACTCAACAGAGAAATAAGGGATTTAATAGATGTTATAACTCAAAAGGACTTAATAGATATCTACAGAACATTCCACCCTAACATAAAAACATATAAACATTAACATAAAAGAATATATCTTCTTCTCAGCACCCCATAGAACCTTCACTAAAATTGACCACATACTCAATCACAAAGAAAATCTCAACAGATACAAAAAATTGGAACAACCTCTTGCATTTTATTGGACCACCATGGTTTAAAATTAGATTTCAACAACAACAAAAATTACAGAAAGGCTACAATCTTATGGAAACTAAATAATGCTCAACTGAATCAACAATGGGTCAAGGAAGAAATAAAGAAATTAAAGTCAATGAAAATGCATGTACAACACACTCAAATTTATGGGACACTATGAAAGCAGTGCTAAGAGGAAAATTAATAGCATAAAATGCCCACATAAAGAAGTTGGAGAAATCTCACACTAGCAACTTAACAGTATACCTGAAATCTCTAGAACAGGAAGAAGCAAACTCACCCAGGAGGAATAGACACCAGGAAATAATAAAATTGAAGGTTGAAATCAATAAAATAGAAACAAAGTGAACAATACAAAGAATCAATGAAACAAAGAGTTGGTTCTTTGAGACAATCAACAAGATAGACAAGCCCTTATCCAAATTAACCAAAAGACAGAGAGAGAATATCCAAATTAACAAAATCAGAAAAGAAAGGGGAGACATAACAACAGACAATGAAGAAATACAGGGAATCATCAGGTCATACTTCAAAAACCTGTACTCCACAAAATTGGAAAATCTGAAAGAAATGGACAATTTCTTGGATGGGTACAATATACCAAAATTAAATCAAGACCAGATAAACTATTTAACTAGACCTATAACCCCCAAGGAAGTATAAACAGTCATTAAAAGTCTCCCAACTAAAAAAAGCCCAGAAGCAGATGGGTCCAGTGCAGAATTTAACCAGAATTTCAAAGAAGATCTAATACCAATATTCTTCAAATTGTTCCATACAATATAAACAGAAGGAACATTGCCAAATTTCTTTTATAAGACCACAGTTACCCTGATACCCAAACCACACAAAGATGCAACAAAGAAACAGAATTACAGACCAATCTCCATCATAATCATTGATGAAAAATATTCAATAAAATACTGGCAAATCAAATCCAAGAACACATCAAAAAAATCATCCCACATGATCAAGTAGGCTTCATCCCAGGGATGCAAGGATGGTTCAATATATGAAAATATGTCAATGTCATTGACCATATAAACAACCTGAAAAAAAAGAACCACATGATCCTCTCATTAGATTCTGAAAAAGCCTTTGACAAAATCCAACACCCCTTCATGATAAAGGTCTTGGAGAGATCAGGAATACAAGGAACACACCTAAACATAATAAAGGCAATTTACAGCAAGCCAACAGCCAACATCATATCAAATGGAGAGAAACTCAAAGCATTTCTACTAAAATTAGTAACAAGGCAAGGCTGTCCACTCTTCCAATATCTATTCAATATTGTACTCAAAGTTCTAGCTAGAGTAATAAGATAACAAAAGGAGATCAAGGGGATACAATTTGGAAAGGAAGAAGACAAACTTTCACTATTTGCAGATGCTATGATAGTATACATAAGTGACCCCAAAAATTCTACTGGGGAACTCCTTATAGCTGATAGACACCTTCAGTAATGTGGTAGGATACAACTAAAAAATCAGTAGTTTTCCTATAGTCAAGTGATATACAGGCTGAGAAAGAAATCAGAAAAACATCACCCTTTACAATAGCCACAAACGATATAAAATACCTCAGGGCAACTCTAACTAAGCAAGTGAAAGACCTGTATGACAAGAACTTTAAGTCTCTGAAGAAAGAAATTGAAGAAGATACCAGAAAATGGAAAGATCTCTGATTTTCATAGATAGATAGAATTAACATTTTTAAATGGCAAACTTGCCAAAAGCAACCTACATATTCAATGCAATCCCCATCAAAATCCCAACACAATTCATCACAGATCTCAAAAGAACAATACTCAACTTCATATGGAAAAACAAAAAACCCACAATAGCTAAAAGAATCTTATACAATAAAGCAACTTCTGGAGACATCATCATCCTTGACCTCAAGTTCTATTATAGAACTATAGTAATAAAAACAACTTGATATTGGCATAAAAACCCATATATGGAC
>CABHPP010128149.1:0-36862 GCA_902168425.1 Peromyscus attwateri
GCAAGATGGGGGCAGTAGCCGGGAGACTCGTTGTCAGGGTCCACAGCCACGCCACCCCTAAGAAATGAGCCAGTTTTCCCTTCCAAACACCGATCGATCGTAGTGAGGCTGGAGGATGAATAGGAAAGCGGCTCCGCAGACGCGCGGCCATGAGTGATTAATTATAAGAAAACCACATCCGAAAAAGAAAAAGTTTTCTGAAAGGAGCTGAGTCCGAGAAGGGCTGCGCTCCCTGCAGCTGCAGCTGTGGCCCAGACAGATCAGCCAGCTGACACCGGCCCACTCCACTCAGGACTCTAGGGCCTCCTGGCCTGCAGAGGGGATGTGGCTTTCTGGCTTGCAATAAACTCAAGGTTTCCAATTTTTCCAGTAAGGCCTGGGACTGGGCAGAGAGGTGACTGGGGTGATCCCTGAGCCTGCCACTGGCTACCTCTGTATACCAGATCCCGGAGTACTGTGCCGCTGTCAACCATAAGGGCAGTATTGGGAGTCAGCACGATGCAGTCAAGGTTCGACTCTGTACGGAGCAAAGGCAGCTTGCATCCCCCCAGATGAGACCCCGTGGTCAAGACAAAGATGCGAGATGGAAAGGTTTAGATCCAGGCAAATGCCTTCTTGTCTTACTTTGGTTTTTTCTTTAGTCCCACCCACGTGGTTTAAGGGGGGAAAAACCCAATGAAGGCAACGTGGTCACCAAAAATAGAAAGAAAAGCGTATTTTCTGAGTATCTCTTTTCATGGTCCTAATTGCCCGCATTTATTAAAATACACAGCCTGCTGGAAATTAAAATACAGTCTAAAGTGTATAAATGCAGATGGATTTTTAAGTTTTCTCCTTTTTTGCATTGGTCCCACTTTTTAAATTGTAGGTTCCTGGTTCCTTTAGACTAGTTGGGAAGACCCGAGAGAAGAAAAGGCCTGTTTCTAAATGAGAAAACATGTAGCGTGTCTACCGCATAAGGGGGACGGGGTATCGCCTCCCTCCAGGGAGAATAAAATTCAGGAAACTATAAATTGCTTATTTTCGAAGTCATGAGCCGTTTCCTTGGAGAGAAATGGGTGGTACTAACTGAAGCCGCTCCCAGGGACACGCTTCTCGGGTTAGCTCATGTTTAGAGACCATCAATGCTCTATTTATTTGTTCTGGGAGGCAGGGGTAGGCAGAAGAATATCCTGACGACAGCGAGAGAGACCTTCTCCCTCTCTTCTCCTGACTCCACCCCCTCGCTTCTCCAGCTGCTTTAATCAGGCTGTCCTAAAGAGAGGGCTTTGGTTTGGGGTTTGTTTTGCTTCTGAGATTTAATACTACATATATTTCATCACACCACACTGGCTTCAACAACTCTTAAAAGCCATGGAATTTAACATTCAATTTCAGAGTGTTGGCCAGCTGATGAAAATGTAATATTCATTTCCAGAACTTTGGCTAAGAGTTGGAATTATGTATTATGCCACGGTGGTGGTGGCGGCGGCGGAGGCGGAGGCGGAGGCGGTGGCGGTGGCGGTGGCGGTGGCGGTGGGTGGAGGGCGGGGAGAGGGAAAGAGAGGGAGAGAGAGAGGGAGCACATTAACAGTGAGAATGCCCGAAGAATCTATACCAAATCAGAATTATAACATTTTTTTGCTTAAACTGCTGTGTGGTCCAGTTCCCGTGAGCCCATCCCAACAGGGAGGTGTGAAAATGATGTAAGATGTCTGAATCCATGCCCTGCAAAAACCTGGCTTGGTGTGCCAGGGTTATTCCATAGATACGCTTTTAGGCCGCACCCCAAACAGACCCATAACCAAGGAATTCTGGGTAGGAGAGCAGTTTCCAGGATAGATCTTAGAATGTGTCAGAGGAGGTGGGTGCCTTCTAAACGCAGTCATTCCAAAACTGCAATCATTCCAAAATTGCTAGGGTTATGGTCAGTGAGGGATGGCGAAGTTAAGCTTTGTGAATTTCTCTTGAAATTTTAAACTGTTGGTTTGTCTGTTTCTGTTTTGTTTGTTTTTTAAAGCTAGGGTGGAGGTATCTCCTAGGTTGTCCTGGAACTTGTCAATCTTCTTCTTCTGCCTCCCAAGTGCTGATTACAGTACTATGCCACCTCTCCCTGCTTAGAAAGTGTCAATTTGGTCTACAAGTACTACTAGGGCCGAACTAAACTGCCCCTTCTGGCAATGGAAGCCTGCTGGTTCTAGGGGTGGAGACCTCTTAGCATAAGAATCGAATACCCTAAGCTTAATTACAACTGTCTCTGGGAGTTAAGGAATTTTAAAGACTCTCCCCTTTCTAGGCCTGCCCCCCCCCACCTCCTCCACCTCAACACCCCAACCAAGACCTGCTGCTTTTCAGGTCTGGAATTGTAGACAACGTGGCCTGGTTGGGGTGGGGTTGGGGGGACTGTGGAGCCCACTTAGCAAGAGTCTGCTCTCCCTCTTCCCTGAGTGCCAGCAACTCCAAGACCACCCTCCTGAGAGCAAACAGCATAGGCCTGCTTGCCTGCTGCCCAGCATGCATCTCCCACTTCAAAAGGTAAACATGGCACTAGATTTAGACAGAAGGTCTAAACAAGATCTTGGGATTGGGTGAACCTCATGGTTTAGAACCAGACCAGCTGAACTGATTAACATCTCCTAGGAGCTAGAAGCCTTGAGTGGTTGCTGGCAGCCACCTGCCCCTACAAATGGATGGCACTAAATTCTAGAGCAAATTACCAGCTCAGTTGTTTCCAGAGGAGCTCAGCTTTCACCTGTGGGGAGGGGGAGTTGCTGTTTTTGTTTTGAGACAGAGTCCATACTTTGGGCAAAGTTGGCTTTGAACTCATCATCTTTCTCCTGCTTCAGCCAGTAAAAGTGCAATCACTTCAAGCACCTTGGCCTTTTAAGAAGCAACGCAAAACACAGCTGGGGAAAGCTCAAAAGTATCCCCTGCTCCAGCTCTGGAGTCTCTTTCTTCTTGCAAAGATTTGCACACACTCTCCCACCTCCCACCTCGAGGCCGCCTTCACTATTAAGGCGGTGGGATGTCTGGCATGGGGTAACAAATGATGAAAAAAAAAATGTATTAGAAAAGAGAGAGACGGGTTTTGCCAGGGTCTGTATGTGTGTGAATGCAGATAGATAGATAGATAGATAGATAGATAGATAGATAGACAGACAGATAGATAGAGATAGAGAGATGTATGTATATATAGAGAGGTGGTCATACGTTTTTATAAATGAAACAAATATTATCTATGCATCTAGAGATAGATGCAGATGTATATGTGAAATATGTACTGTAGTTTTAAATTTACATTCTCAAACACTGCAAAAAGTTTGGTGTCGTGACTGCACATGCCTAAATTGACCGTGTCTGGTATCCTTAAAATGCTAACTAAAATGCCACTTGCTTTTCATCCTTTTAGGACCTCTAAAGCAAGGGCAGACTTTACTGCAGAGTGAAGGCACTCTACGTGTGTGAAGACGACAGACATAAATTGTATCCGCAGTGGAATGTTGGAAATTCATTTCCGCCTTTAGGGAATCTGACTTTGGGGCACAGGAGTTTCTGCCTCTTGGAGGGGCCTCTAGGCAGGGACTGGGCTTGCCACCAATTGCATCGCCTGGTTCTGTAAAACACTAAATCTAGACAGATTTACACAGAACAGAAGCGTTCCTTTCACCCTCTGCATTCCAGCCAAGCAGCTTTGGGGACTTTCCCCGTGTTCCAGGCCCTCCTGAGTGTTTTTCCAGGTTGTGTGGCTAAGCCCTGGACAGAACAGACTAACTTATACAGCATAGAAAAGAGATCTATGTCATGTCGTGCTTTTTAAAGCTGTGTCCACATCATGGGCGCACAGACATTGTCTCTTAAAGATGTAGCTGCTATGACACTGATGAAACAGTGTGTGTCTGCGTGATAAAATAAAAATCCTGAAATGGGTTCTACATGTCGGGAAGACAGATAGTTTTCTTTGTGGCCCTCTACTTGAATCTGTCTTCACATTTGTTTTACCTTTTTATAAACAATGTTTTCGTAAGGACAAAAGTTCATAAAGAAGGTTCTGAGACCGTTTTTTCCAGACACCGTATGAATGAAACAAATGTCTTCCCATTTGACAGGCATGGTGCTTTCTCTAACTTTAAGTAAATGACGGCCACTTCCACTGGTGGGATGATCAGTTGGAAAGAGGCTCTACTCTGTTTCCTGTGTAGAGTATATTGTGTTTTCCTCAAATGAAACTTGAGAACTCTTTAACAGAACTGCTCGGAGTCTGAGTGGCATCTAAATGCTTTTGGAGAGGAAGCATTTTCTCTGCTGGGTCCTGGGCAGGCTGGCTACACAGCTAGACTTCCATAGTGATTGTACTTCCACATAAATACAACTCAGAACACAGGCTGTGAGAAAAGATGCAAGTCAAATACATAGTCACATTCTGTCAAAGCAAAGGCCTCAATTCGACAATCAGGTTTCTTGCTGAAACCATTCACAGCTAGTGAAATAATTAATGACATTCCCCCCCCCATTAATTTCATCATGTGTTTGAAGCTTGGTGCAACCTGACATGTCCCAATACTTCTGTACTTGCCTCCAAAGCATTGGAGAAGCCTGAAAGAGTAGAGGGAACCCTGAGAGCTGCCTTCCCCACAAGTCCTGCCTGTGGAAAAAGAATATAGCATACAATGTACTCAGTTAAACAAATATTTAACTTGTTCCTCATCCAAGGCAAATCAGCTTCCAGGGCAACATATGGGCTCCAGTTCAGGGCTAGAGCACATGGCTCAGGTCAGGTCTGGGAGTGAATGATGTGCACAGTCACAGGCAATGGCTCCAGATGGGCCAAGCAGATTTTGGGGTCAAGGAGAGTGGGGGGGGGGGGACTGAGCTTTGCTTTATTCTAGTATGCATTCCAGATTAGAGCTCTCTGGAGTGGCCCTGGATTGCCAAGCTAGAATCCGAAGATAACTTTTTGGTCTGAGTTCCTTTTGAACATAAAGCTGACAAATACTATTACTGGGTCTAAGGCCAAAAGCCCGACTCTCCAAGTCTCAACAGACCACACGTGTTCATTTGCCTAGAGTCCATCCAACCAGAAAGATGAGTTGAGGGGGTGAACCTAGAAAGTTATTCAGTATGGCCACACTGGAAAGAAATGGGGTGCCTGTGTCCTGAGGACCGTCTTCAAGGAGCTACTAAGATCTTTGGGGTTATACAAAGAAAACACAAAAGCTGAGGGAATGAATAAAGATCTAGAGTCAAGAGATTTTGGTCAAGTGTAATCTGGTTGGTCATCAACTCAGGTCTGGTTCTGTGGGCCTCACCAAAGAAATGGGTTCCTATCACAGTGGGTAAGCCTGCAGGGCTCACTCTTCCTGGAATTTAAGGGAAGCCAGGAAGGACCTACTGAGAGAACGGGCCAGAGGGACAAACTAGAGTGGATCAGGACAGGGATTGGATCCTCCATCTGGGACTGGGGCCACACTGAAGGCATCTCCACTACTTTACCGATTTTGAGCTGTCCATCTTCAGTACTGCGCCTAAGTGTGACCAGCACTCCCCTGTGCGACAGGTACTGCGCCTATGTGTGACCAGCACTCCCCCTGTGCAACAGGCTTAAACTCACAGTGGAGATCTTCTCGGGGTCTTCAGACGGCTGTGAGAGCCATCTAGAGCTGTGCTGTTCTACAGTAACCGCATGTCATCCACGGCCGTTGATGCTTGACCAGTCTAAGTTCCTCTGTGTTGTAGGTGTAAAACGGAACTTGTGTTCTGTTTCAGTCAGTGGAATCTCTGATGTATTACCGCAGGCTGGAGGGCTTAGCCACAAATTTTTATTCTCACAAATCTGAAGTTCAGAAGTCCAAGATTAGCATACTGGAATACAAGGACACTAATCTCATCTTGGGGGAGCTCCGCCACTCGGCCTTTGTCTAAAATCAACTGCCTCCAAATCACTCACTTCCAAATACCATTGTATTGGGGATTAGAGCTTCAACACGTGAACTTCAGTGCGTGAAGGGAAACATGGTCCATGACAAAGACAGTATGAAAAATTAGAAAATATGCCAATAATTTTATATTAATTTCTTCATGTCCTGGGCTAGATCAAATATATCTGTGGCATATCTTATCTAAGATGTCCCACTGATTGCAATCTCTTGGCATTTGTGTCACATGGAACCCTCTCTCCCTAGAATTTGCTTATTTATTTTTCAGTTTGCCTATTCTTCATTTTTATAGTTTTGAGATGGAGTCTCAGACTCACTGTGTAGCTCAGGCTGGCTTCAAACTCCCAGCAATGAAAAGAACGAGCGGCCTTGTGGAAGAGAAATGAGATACAGTGGTCAACAGGCAGCATCAGCGGGGTGTCACGGGAGTGAGTCTTCATAGGAGTGAGGGAGGTTTTCGAAAAAGGCCTATCTTGCCCCTGTCACCGCTGCAAAAGCCCGTCACCAAGCCCACAGCATGACTGTCGACTCAGGAGAACCCGGAGCCATGTGTATGCTGCTGATCCACAGGCAAACAGTAAAGATTTAATGGGGAAGTTTTGAAATAAATTGTTATGGCAACAAATAAGGGATGCTCTGTTTCTAAAGTTGATTTTGAATCACATCTCAGCCTTTTGGCTAAGGTCGATTGTAAAACCGATGGTGCCTATTTCTTTTTAGCTTTTTTAAAAAATGTGACTATAAGGAACTTTTAAAGTCCATGGCTGGCCCACAGTGTGTATTTCTATTGGACAGGACTAGTGTCCATGGTTTAGATGGGAACAAAGTAACCCAGGCTTAATTTGGGATTCTATGGAGCTGGTCTCAGTTTTAGGATCCATAAGTAAATAAATAAAATATTTAGCTAGAAATCTAACAAGGTATGTTAAAATGTGTCCTCTATGGGTGACACAGTGTACAGCTATGGATTGATAGTCAGGAGATACTGTATTTCACAAGTAACCCACAGTTAGATGGAAAGTGCACCTGGAAAGATCTCTTTCTCTTTTCTTTTTTCCAGTGCTGGAAATGGAGTGCAGGGCCTTGCACAAGCTAGACAAACACCACCCCACAAAACTAACCCTGGGTCCCAGAGGCCACTTTCAATGTTTCTTCCAGTCATCCAGCATTTTCTGATTGATTCAGTACTTGCTCACTATCAGAGGGTTGTGGTGTTTCTTTCGATAATAAACCCCATGTTAAGCCCCATCACAAAAATGACCCCTTCCAAACAGGGATAAGTGCATCTGAGTGAACAGGGGACAACCTGAAACACAGGCGTTCCCCAGCACACCCAAAATCATTCCCGCCTGCCCTGCTGCCCCCACGGTGCTCCCCGGAAGCGCTGGTGTGGCTGTTCGTCCACAGGCTGACATCTCAGAACTCCAGAGAGCTGTGTTTTCATTTAGTGGTGTTTGGGCTACGTTTGAAGCTGGGAAGAAATGAAGGACTTCGCTTTCTATTTATTTGTATTTGCAGAACCACAGAGAACCAAGGTGATAATTAGAAAAATATTTTAGAAAACCATATTCTATTGGATTTTTATTTTTCTAGTACAGTGACAAGTTCTGGTAAGTTTTCAATGGTGAAACAGCTCAGATCTCCATCATTTGACAAGAGAACTGTTGGCCCAGGCCTCCTTTGCTCTGGTTATTTATAGAGTACCATGAATAGGCTGTTTCACAAAAGCAAACACTGTCTTGCATTTTTTCCTTGAAATTTAATTCAAAAGTTCTCTTCTTTGCATATCTTAAATGCATTTCATTTTGACAACGTAATTGCAGATATAATCCATGCCCCTTCAAAGTGGGGTGACTTCTGTGGCAACATTTGGTCAGGAGTAGGTAGTTCACTAAAGGGCTACCACTGATAGTTTCAATCTTCTGAAAATGACTCTTGATAAAGCTGTGGAAAGCATGCCAGCCTGGACAAGGCATGTGATTTAGCCGGGGACAGGGATGATAACACTGGCTAACTCTCCCTCCCTAAGTGTTAGTGCATAGAAGATGCTCTGACATTTTGTATCAAAAAGCTAACTAGCTGGTCCTTGATGCAGACCTTTAATCCCAGCGCTTGGGAGGCAGAGGTAGGCAGGTCTCTAGTCTCTGTGAGTCTCAGCTTCATCTACTTAGTGAATTCCAGGCCAGCCAGAGCTACACAGTGAGACCCTGTCTCAACAACAACAACAACAAAACAGCTAATCTAAATTAACATTATTTTGGAAGGCCATATTTATTATTTTATTACATGTATTTTTTTTTTTTTTTTTTGAGACAGGGTTTCTCTGTGTAACAGTCCTGGCTGTCCCGGAACTTGCTCTGTAAACCAGGCTGGCCTGGAACTTGAAGAGATTCCCCTGCCTCTGCCTCCCAGGTGCCGGGATCAAAGGTGTGCGCCACCACGCTGGGCATATTTCTATTGTCTTTAGTTTCAAAACCTCAAACGAATATTCCAGGTGACATCAAGTCTTTTCTATGACTCTAAAACAATGGGGTTAAAGGAGTGGACACGCTCTTCTGTTTCACATGGGTGCCACCACCACACATTACAATCTGGCTTTCAAAGCCACATTGATGCCAGTGACATGTTCTGAAGCCAGCGACACACGCCACGGTGTAGAACACACTTGTTTAAATTAATGCCCAAGGAGTAAAAAAAGTAGAACTTCCAATTTTTAGTCTCATTTTAAAACCAGGTTTCATGGCTTTCACGATTCAACGTTAAGCAAAAGTTGCTTAAATCTTGGGGAGCCTCTACCTTCTGCTGTACCACACACTGGCAAACACAACGTGTATTTTTCTTTTAATAAACAAAGCCATCAGTTTGCCAATGAAATTCTGCTACTTTCTCTGGAAAATGAGGATTTGCTTTCTAAAGGTTAATGCAGAGGAACTGCTCTGAAATGTCACAAAAAGCTGAACACAGTCATAGAAATTAGCATCGTTTGGGCATTTGTTGTTCCGTTATATTTCTTCATGCTGCTTTTCACTTCAAGCTGTCTTAGTGGACTTTGGGGTTTTCCATAGACAGGACACTTAGCAAACCCTTGGGAACTGAAGATGCGATCTATGAAGGGACTTCACATCTTCAGCAGTTGGAATCCAAGCAAACCAGATCTTTGCCTCCTCTTCAAACATCCTCCTGATGTCTACCTCCCCTTCTCACTGGGTGTCCATTTAGTATCGACTCTACCGTACACACTTTCATTTTCCTTCCCCGGAAGTCACTGTCCATAGCTCTTGCTTGTCGGTGACCCCTCTAGCTTCAAGAGTCTCTAAGATCAGCAGACACTTCTGATTGCTCTACCCGAAAGCCACAGGATTCTGTCCTCTGCCATGAGCCCTACCCTTTCCTCCTCAGGTCCCTGCTGACCCTAGGGCCTCCCCAATGGCTTGCCAAGTGTGTACAGCCTCAGCAAAGCAAGGTGCTTGTGAGCAAGGGGAGGAAAGGAGAGACATTCTCGGGACTTACATCAGAATCCAAATCTGCCACCCCTCACTCCAGACGTGCCCCAGTCCACTAACTCCAGCTGCGCAAATCATTTTTCAATCCTCAACCCAATTCCTTCCTCACAAAATGGTGTCTTTTCAAGCCATCGGTACAAAGTATGCCTGTGGCTGTGGTTTTGTGGCTTTGAGCTGGTGATGAAGGGCATAAAGGATGATCAGACAAGGTCTCCCCTGGGCAGCTTGCCTGAGTCCCAGTGTGGGTGCAGACACCCTCTCTTTGTTTACTGTTCTACAGGACTCCTGTGGGTGACTGACAAGGGGGACTTGGAACAACATTGCTTCAGGAGGACAAGACAAGACATCATAAATTCCTTTCTTAATAGTTTACTGCAGGTTGTAGACTATTGACAATGACTTTGTTTTACAGCATGAAGGAAGATGCCCTTGCCGCTGCCAGTCTCTAAAAAAACTCTAAGAGTTTTTAGTACCCCCAGAGAAAACAGCCTTTCATGAAACAATCATAAATAGTTGTGTTAAAGCCACAGTTACACGGGCCGAGAGAAGAAGGGAAGAGGAAAAGAAGCGTCTGTTCAGATGCCAAGAGGTCCCTCCTGGTGTCGCTTTCACGTAAATAAAGCAGTGAGGAAGCCCTCAGGGCCGCCCTTCTGTGTCTTTCTTCCCTGGGTAATAAATGAAGTCAGGATGTAGAAATCTGCGAGAGACTTCATACCACCACACAGAGACAGGGAAAGGAGATGTGGATGAGGGAGCTGGCATTCTATTTTGTTGCTCCTTGGGTTCAGACTGTCAGCTCATGACTGATTCTTTTTCTGTGAGAGACACTAATATCTTCAATAAAAATCTCATGTTGTGAAGAGTCTTTATACATTGAACTTTAAATAGGAAACAATAGATTGTCGTCATCATCACTTGAGATCTGACGCAGCTCAACCGTTACTGAAACGGCTATCACGAAATACAAGACAATTTTGTGAGCGTTTTGTTAGAGGAGACAGCTCGGATGAGTATGCACGTCTTTCTTCCACCTTTCCTTTAAAAATATTTTGTCTTTCATTGGAAAAATACATTAAGCCCTAGAATATCTTTTTAAGGCAATTTTTATAAAGCGCACACAGAGTTTGAACCGCACAAGTCATGTACATATGTGAGTAATCATATTTTTTGATATATCTCTCTGCCTAATCATTAACTTTAAATGCCATATAAGAATTTGTAATCTACCATAAATTATTTCACAGGAATAATTTAAGAGGGCTGCTGGCTAATGTGAAACATGCCAGTCTGCAAGCAGTTGGAGGGAAAAGAGGTCCCAGATATAAGTTAACATAAATTACAGTGACTGTAAATCTCTGCCGAGCAAGTGGCGGTTAGAGATGATTGCATTTGGAAAATAGGAACAAACTTATTAACCACAGTGACATCCGTCCAGAGTCTGTTCTCCTTATCAGGAACCTGGATCTTTCAAAATCCCCTGGAGCGTCCTTCCCACCCTACCCCACCCCACCCCACCTCATTGTACCACATTTCAAAAATGCATTGCGCTAGGTTACAGTCCACTGGGCACAGAAAACAGAGAGGAAATCATAGTTGAATTATGACAGGCTACCCAAGTTCTACTTTTATAATGAAAACTACTAAACAACTTCCCGATCGTGGCTTCTTATTTTCTCCGTTCACCGTACAAAAAGCAGCCCCCATGTGAGCAAATTAGGAAGAGTCAGCCAACAGAGTCGAAAACCAGAGAGGGATGTACAGCCCCATAAGCAGCGACTTCGCTCAGGTGGGGATTCACAGTGCACTGAATTTGCTACGGTTACTGTTGTGTTTAAAGAAGCCCTATGAAGCGCAGGGGAAGTGATAAATCTGTTTGAGAAAATTAATTCTCTTTTCAAATCTTCATCTTTTCCTTCAAGATGTGTCTCCAAAGAAAGACAATTACGTCAAAGAAGGTTCGGGGGCCTCATCCTGCACCCCGCCTTTTAAACCCATTCTGGAGGCCTATTAGACATCATGTAAACTGTAGACAGCAGTGTTTCCACCACCCCGGCCCTTCACATCTGCACACCAGCTTCTTGGGAGCAGAATGAACACATGTGCATTTTAACATATTCCAACAACGGAGTCTGGGGGTGGGTGGGAGGTGTGTACCTTTCTCCATATATGGCCATGATGCAATTCTATCCGAGAACTCAATGCAGATATTTATATAATATTGCCATTCCTCACCCCCACCTCCAGGCTGGCAGAGGTTGAAGGAAACACTTTGGGGAGGTCTCTACCCATAACTGTGTTCCAAAACACGAATGGTGCTAATTGGTTCTGACTTTTTTTTTTTTTTTTGAGAATGTATTTATCAGCATATGGGGTATGCAGGGTATTTTTTAAATCAATTTTTCTAAAAAATATCAATAACAATATTGAAGTTATTACACACTAAACATTTTATTTGTGCTTGAGGATTCTTTGGTGAGCTTACTCATTTCTTTGGAGAATCCCAGTGCCCACCCAGATTCCAGGCATAGAAAGGAAGCCCCGTGGAATAAAGTGGATTCTAGTGGTATTTCATAAATGACTTGGGGATACTGCCCTACATGCTCAGACTAAGCCTTGCTGACTAAGGAGGGGAAATGCAGTCAATGGGTAGGAAGGCGGGAGTGGAATTGGATTCCAAAGGAAAGATAATGTTTATAGGGCACCAATTCTTTTTTTCATGAGTTGAATTTGCATAATTAAAGATGTATAAGTGAGCTCATTTTAGTGTGGTGGCCACTTAAGGAACATAGAGCAAGAGTGAAAATGTAGCCAAAAAAGAAGCTACAGTGTGTTATAAAATCTGATGGTCATGAAGGAAAGGGTCATTAGGCCTGGACTCCAGTTCTGCTCTCTTCTTGGCTTTCTGATCTCTCCATCAGAACCCCCCTCCTACCTCATAGTCACTGTGAACATCAAGCAAAGAACAGTATAAAATGGCCCTGGAAACTGTTAATCGTCATAGCAACACCGAAGCCAGTTACCAGCACTGTTTGTTTGTTTGTGTATTTGTTTGTTTGTTTGTTTGTTTTCTTCGAGACAAGGTTTCTCTGTGTAGTTTTGGTGCCTGTCCTGGATCTCGCTCTGTAGACCAGGCTGGCCTTGAACTCACAGAGATCCGCCTGCTCTGCCTCACCAGTGCTGGGATTAAAGGTGTGCGTCACCGCCACCCGGCCAGTTACCAGCATTCTTAAGCACGGTGCAGGACCAACACCATTTCCACTGCACCGTCAACGTAGGGCTCCCACTGGGGCTCTGTACTCAAGCTCCTTATTTTCCCCCTGTCTGTCCTCACAGGAACCTCTGTGTCCAGAATGTTCTCCACAAGACAATGTAGGTGTTGTGCTATGAATCAACCTCTGCCTGTTGGCTTCCAACATATGCCATAAGCAAGGCTCTTCTGGATACCTCCAGAATCAGAATATTCCCTTGGAGACCAGAGAAGCCACAGATCCTCAGTGTTGCACAGCCAACCCTCCTCCTACTTGGGTCATTCTCTCCTGCAAGACATTGTATTTCAAGTCTCTTCATCCATCCACCTAGGTGTTTTTGCAGCTCCGCCTCCCAGGGGATGGGGGGGGGGATGATATCCTAAAACGTTAATTATCTGAAGCACAGTGCTTAACATTCTGGATCCCAGGATGGAATTTAAGCCTATTTAGATGTTCTGTGAATTCTTTGAGGTTAATGCAACTTCTGAATGTGACTAGTAATCTCTAATTATTTGCAGAGATGGTAGATGTGAGACCAGATTAAAGCCACAGATAATCCCCAAATCTCATTTTAGCCAACAGCGCAGCTCTTTTCCCACCAACCCCAACCCCAGAAGAATCAACTAAGAACCGCAAGGCTGACTTGGTGCTCTGCTTTTCTTTCTCTTGCCTACCTCTGCTAGAGATGCAAACGAATCGAATCACAGGATTCCCAAGGGGTGGAGGGTGGAGGGAGAAAGCCAGCATTAATTAAGAAAGAGTGGAAAATCCGAAAGCCCGGGCCTCTGCCCTGCTGCAGAAGCAGACACTGAGTCACAGGAAGGCCAGAGTCCTGGCATAAAATGAACAAAACACATATACAGACCTTAGGAGCCCTGGGCGACAGTGGTCCTGGTTTAGAAGTTAGTACACTGAGATCATTACTCTCTACCCAGTTGGGCTAGCTTCTTCCTGGCAGGAACTCCAGGTTCCTAGCTCCAGACCAGCCCGGCCCTGGGAGGAGCTCACCTGCTCGCTCTCACTGAGACAGGACATCTAATAAATAGCTGGTCCCAGAGGAGGAAAGCAGAGGCTTTGGTTTTGCTCAGCAGACCCGCAACTCTTGCTTTATGTCCCCTCTTAAGGCTTTTCAACCCCTTTTCTTACTTGATTGTTTATTAGCATCAGATCAGTCTCACGAATCCCTTTGAGCCAGGTCTATTTCGAAGAGATATTAACATTTTTATATTATCAGTGATCTTATTAGAAATTTCAAAATAATTATCATCAGGGAAACAAAGCTTTGCAAATATCTTAAAGCCGAAAGAATTTTTTTCCCTTAAAAGAAAAAAAAAACTGGAAATACTTTATTAAAGAATTAAATATCCATTCAAAAGCATACGATACACCAAGATTTCCGCTGAATTTTTTATTGGTATGGTTTTTGTTTGTTTGTTTGTTTGTTTTTTTATTTAAGTTGAGCCTGCTGGACCAGAACCTTTGGCTAGCTCAGGTTCCAAAGCTTCAGAACGCATTCGAATCCGATGGAAGAAAAATGGACACAGCTTGGCAAAGAGAGGAGAACCGTATGAACGGTATCTTCTTGAGCTGGGGCGACAGAAATGCGTGGAAACTGGTACCAAGAGCTGAAGGAGCCGGGGGCGGGAGTGGGGGGAGGCGGAGGAAGGGGTCCATGAAATGCATTATCCAAAGCTGCCTCCTGAGCTTGGATTCTGAGTCAGGATCAGCTGCTAATTTCAGCGACTCTGCGCCTCCGTATGTGCAAAATTGTAGTGTGGGTGGTGGGGAGGGTAACAGCGGCCACCAGTCTCGGGGCAGGGAGTTTCCCAGACAGAGGCAGAAGGTAAGGCGGGCAGAACTGGACGTCTTTCTCCCCAAGGTGAAATGTCCATCTGAGGGTTGGAGGGAACCTTCCTGCCGGCTCAGAGCCACGAGCTCCCTGGCGGCCACTTGCAGGACCCCGGTGTAGAGTCGCCGCGCCAGCAGAGCTGGGATGCCCAGGCCAATCGCGGGGCAGCTGGCGTGGGTCAAGTGCGGACCCTCGCTATCCTCCGGGGACTCCGGGGGACCCGCTCCGTCTCCGGGCCAGCTCTGTCCCTGCTGCGCTCCGGGCGTGCCAACACGACTGGGTTGACCAGCAGCCTCGGAGCCTCTCTCCTGCCCCCGCGTGGCCATCCAGGGAAAACCGCGTGGCTCTCGCCAGTCAACTTAGGACCACCGCTGCCGCAGCTGCCCATCCGACAGGGGACACCTAGGTCAGTGCAGCGGCCGCGGGGGTGGGCACCGCGCAGAAAAAAAGCTGACGAGGGGAGCGGCGCTGATCCTGAGGGACCGAGACCCCGAGGCTCTGACAGGAGGATGGTCCTCTAAAACTGGCCATCATCTAAGGTTGTTGACCGAGGACCCGGCTCTGCTTCGTGGACAGTCACGTGGGCAGAGCAGAGGACAGTGGAGGTAGGAGATGGAAACGTCCTACAGGGGTCATAGCTTCGACCCAGTGAACCAGCCTGGCTGCCCATGGGCAGAGCCAGGCGCAGGAGGGTGTTTCAGGTTACCGCTTGCTCCCACATCTGGGTGTATGTGAGTGCGTGGCCTTTCCCGTGGCCACGTCAACCTTCTGGGTTGCAGCTGCCAAAAACTATGTTTGCTACCCTCCGTTCGTCATACAAAGACAAACTCAATGTGTTTGAAGAGGGCCGGCTTCCTGTCTCTGCTTCCCCCTGAAAAGTAATGCTTGGGGGACAAAGATCAGATGGAGGACCCATTTCCCTACGGCCATCCAGGTTTCTGCTGGCTCAGGATCCCGTGTCAGGTGAAAAATTATTGGTGGTGCTCAAAAAGCAGTGATAATAAACTTAACTCTCCTCGCTAGAAATCATTCGCTGGTTGTCGAACAGGGTCCAGCAGGGTCTGTGTTTTATGGAAGCTCTCCAGAGGGCTTTGGAGTATTTGTCTTCAAATGTGTTTCTCAGTTTCCAGTTCCTGAATAAATCCCTCCCCTCCCCTCTGCTGCCCCGCCCTCAACTCCCCCCCCCCCCCCCCCCCCCCCCGCCCCCACTGTGAACAGGAGAAGTCAGTTTTTTTTGGGGGGGGTTGTTTTTGTTTGTTTGTTTTGAGGACATCTTAGAACAAGAGTAGCTGGATTTATCTGTCACTTGCTAGTCCAGGGACATCTATTTTCTGTGTGGTTGGCTGGAAAACTTGAGTGAGATAAGGGGAGTTGGAACCCTTACACTTGATTCTGGTCCCAGCCTTATCCCTGGGTCACAGGGTCACAGTTCGCATCCCGGCTGAGAATATCTTGACGATCGCCAGAGGCTGGTGCTCATTGATGTCTGGCAGTGAGTTCTGCAGCCGTGACTGCAAGCTTGTGTGTGTGAGCTGTGCTCTTCCTACAAAGCGGAAATGGTCAGCCAAGGCCTTTGGCCAGCCAGGAGGACTTCATGTTACCCAGCAAGCTAAATGGGATTGTCGTTGGGCCTGTGAGAGAAGGTGGCGCTTGGATCCATTGTCCATGTGGATGCCTAGCAGGAGGGTATCTCCCTGTCTGTCCCCTCCTATGCCACTAAAATGGTCATTTCCCCCATCCACACAATGTGTTGAAGAGGTTATTAAGAGCCTCCCTAGGGAGCCCCCAGCAGTCACTTCTGGGATCCTGATTTATTACATTTTCATGATTTACCTCCCCAGGGTCTTGAGCTGTAAAAAGATCCTTTGACTCTCCAGCTGGGCCTTCCCAAACAAGGATGAGGACCCTGTTACCCTTTCCTTATTTAAAGTTTTACTAAAACAACAACGTCCGCGAAAACAAAAAGTAAAACAAACAAAAAATTAAAATAAACAAAAGAAAGACATCTGGTGCGTTTACAAAGCACACATTTCTTACCCTAAAATAATTAAAGCCTGCAACAGGTTGGGCTAGTCCTGCCTCTGGCTGGACTCGTGACTTGCAATGCCTGCTCCGCATCACAGCCTGGAAAGAGGAGAGGATTTACCAATGGATGCTCTAGTCTTCATTGGGGAGGTTCCTGCTTAGCTAGATTTCATTTCTGTGCGTCTCTCTTCCCATGGCCTCTGAGCAATGCGGTGGCCCTCCAGTGCAGAGAAGGCTTGGCAGGCAGGCCTTCCGGGTTCTTTCCTGGGCACCCGGGCAGTCCCATGCTGTCCGGCCTAGCAACATCCAGGAAGGTTCGCGGCCTTCCTTGTCACTCTATTCTCCAGCCGCAGGCCTGGGACCCTGAGTCCCTTCCTCCCGGAAGCCTGGACGCTCAGTATTTACCCCTCCCCTCTTCCCTCCTGCCCCCACTGCTGAGAACCACCTGTTTTGTGTTGTGGAAGGCTGAAGCTCCCCACCCTCCCCCTCCCAGACCTCCCACTGAGTTCCAGTTTCCAGTCCAAACTCCACATCTGAGTTCTTGACTCACTGGAAAAGTATAAAAAAAAATAAAAAATGTCACATATCCTGAACTGACTTCCGTACTGGAGCCTTTTCTTACGGCTTGTTCCTATCTCAGAGGAGTAGTCTCAGACAAGTTCTAACCCTACGGTGGTCCTCAGACTCCCGCAAAATCAGCCATGTCTGCAGGTTACCACATAGCCCATAAACCCTCTCAAATGTCCTAAGCGTGATTTTACAAGCGAAAACTGTGACCTTGTTGTGTCAAGAACTGTACGATCACAGCCACAAGACAACAGGTTCACGCACTCATGTCTGTGTGATGGGAAGGACCAAATCCCCCCAATGGCAGTTGGTGAATCCCCTGGTGAAGTTTATTTATTGAATATTTTCTCTAGCCTTCTACTAACATCTGATACTAGGCAAGTAAGAGTGAGTGTCAAAGGTTGGGGGACATTTTTTTGGAAGAGTAAAGCCCTTAAATTCACTACATTCTCAGATAAAGTAAGCAAAACAATGCCCTCCCCTGAAGGTCCACTTTCTAATAATGGAGACGGGTGGCTGTTACCTTTCTTGGCAAAGAAGGCTTGCAGCTGTGACTATGTCAAGGGTCTTAAGATGGGGACATTTTCCTGAATGATCTGTGTGGACCCCATGTAATCACAAGGGCCTCCCTGTAAGTCCAGGAGAGAGGCAGCTGAGTGACAGACAGAAAGATCTGAAAATGCCAAGTTGCTGGCTTTGATGATGAAGGGAGGAGCCGTGGGCCAAGAAATGCAGGAAGCCTCTAGAAGCTGGAAAAGTAAAAGATGGATTCTCCCCGAGAGCCTCCAGCAGGAGCAGGCCTTGCCAACATCTTGATTTGAATCCAGCGAGACCCATTTCAGACTTCTGACCTCCAGTACCGTCGGCTAATAAATCTGCATTACTTCAGACCCTGGAGCTGTAGCTGCTTTTTACAGTAAGACGTCATAGTGGCCATTAGCTTGTTGACATGGCTTGAGAAAAGGACCTTCCTTGTTTGGGACTTGAAGGGGACACTGGTACAACATGAAGGATAAAGCTGTGTCCGCATTTACTCCCTCATCCCCAGAGTTACCATCACTGTCGTCACTAAGACCTGTTTGAGCTAGGTACTGTGATGGACTTGAGATGGAGGAGGAAACTGAGGCTTACAATATAACTAACGTCCCTGAAGCTGCACCTCAGACCCACACGCATCCTCAGGGAATTCTAACACTCTTCTGTTTGGTGGATCTCTATCGCCCCTTCTCAGAGAACAGCTCACATATCCAGCAGCATCCCAGTCGACCCCCAGGAACAGTGACTCCCAATCAGAAGGCCCCCTTTCCCTGGGGATTCCTCCATGGGGGCAGCCAGCCTACTGCTGATTATAAAGCTGCTTTAGATTGCAAATAAGGTTTCTGTGGCAAGTTTCTAGGCCAGTGGCATGATTGGAAATGACTGGCAAATTGGACTTGTGTTCACTTCATGCACAGGTCTGAGTGTCAGTTGATAGTTATCCTTCATTTCAAAGGCCAGGATGGGGAAACCTCAGTCCGCCGTGACATGGCAGAAATCCTTGTGTTTCTTCCTGGAAATACTGCTTCAGAGGGAAAGGAAACCCCCAGGGACAGGGCTACCTGATGGACCCTTTGCCCTGACTCAGTGAATGTCAGCCCTGGCCACCCATTGCAACCACCCAAAGCTTGAAGCATCTCTCAGTTACCAGGTTCTACCCAGCCAACGAAGCCTGGGGCAGCCTGGACATCCAGCCCCGTTCCGTCTCCCCAGGAGCGAGGCACCTACTGTGGGGTGAACAAATGCACTGACCTAGTAACCGTGGAATTGGAAAATAGTGCCAGTCCCCCAGTGCTCCTCTGAGGAGAGCCTGTGGAAGTGAACAGAGTTTGGGGCTTGGAAGTGCTAAAATCATGAACTGTCCAGGCATTTTTAGTAGGGAATGGCAAACCAGAAGTCCATGGAAGTAAGCACTTGTGCTTGGGGGAAGGTACCCTGATATCAGAAGAGCTCGGGGTGTGTGTGTGTGAGTGTGTGTGTGTGTGTGTGTGTGTGTGTGTGTCCTTGCATGTATGCATGAGACTATGTTTGTGAAAGGCATGATATTGAAGGTGTGCGTGAGTTACATTGTAGAGTGTGGGAGTGTATGCATATGTGTGCACATGTATGACTGGTGGATTTAGGGTGTATGTGTGTGTGTGTGAGAGAGAGAGAGAGAGAGAGATTGGAGATTGATGCTGGGGACAATTTTGCCAGCCTACCATTTCCCCACTACAATGGCCTCAAAACTCCTACGGCCTGTGCCATCTGGGTTGACTCTGAACCATGCTGGAGAGCATGGTTCACCCTGCCGCTCACTGAGCTTGGGTAGAAATTGTACATTTATTTTTCCCAGTGACAGTATAATTAGCTTCCTCTCTTGTAAGAAATGAAAGGGCAGTGTGCTTCTGACAGCTGTGGGAGCTGCCTTCCTGCCCAGATGAATCGAGTCTCCGCCAATGCTGTTACACCTGTTTAAACAAGGAACAGAATAGGTATTTATTTAAAGTTCAAGAGGCCATATGAGCCACGGCCTAAATCTAGGCCTGGATATAATTATGAAGATACTTCATCCTTTGTTCTGAACGGTTTTGCAGCCCGTGGTCCCTCGAAGGCCTAGGCAATTTGCCTCAACCCTCAGAGTAGGTACCTCCCAGAGCAAGAGAGACAGGGGTGAGCGGGACGGTTGAAATGCAGGCTGCAGGACCTGCAAGCTCACAAGGACACCAGAATGATGACACCCAGGCCTTGCTGATCTCTGGAACCATTCACGAGGACATGTGATAAAGGTGCCGAGAACGAGGCCCCTTTCCTGGCAGCTGTCATCTTTTGTACTTGAAACTGGGCCTGGGAATCTGTGTTTAAAAGAAAAAAAAAAGTTCTCTTGGGCCAGCAAGATGGCTGAGTGAGTAGAGGGGTCTGCCGCCAAGCCTAACAGCCTGAGTTAGATCCCAGGGACCCACGTGGGGGGATTGAGAGAACTGACTACTTACAACAAGTTGTCCTTTGGCCTCCACACACACGCTCTAGCATACCCCACCCCCCAAACACACACAATAAGTAAATAAGTTAGAAGAAGTTCCCTGGGAGAGTCCTAACATGACTCCAGTTTGGAACCCCCTGACCGAGGTCCTGGGGGCAGAACTGGGAGTGTTTCTGAGACTAGGGCAGAGGCACTAAACAGTAATTACCATTCACTGAGCGCTGCAAGCAAGTGCCTGCCATTAGCCCGCTCCGCAGATGCAACAATTGGGCCCTTTCCTTCATTTATCTGTCACACCCTGGAGGACCTCAGGACAGGAGTCCTCTGTGTTTTTGAGGTCAGAGGCTCATTGGAGATGAAAGAAATCTTTAAACCCTCTTACCATAAAATTGCACGTGCCAGAGATTCCGCACAATTTCCGGAGGGTTTGTCCAGCCCTCTTAAGGACTTCAGACGGAGAACGACCATCCTGGAGGACAGTCCCTCGGGATGTCCACGCACAACAGCCTGCGTTGGAGCTTTGGAGCATGGGACCTGCTGCAGACGTGAGAGAGGAAGACGAGACGAGACTGCTGGAAAGAACCGACCCATCAGAAAGACGAGGCGAAGGTCTAGGGCGTTTACGTCAAGACCGGAAGAACAAGGGTTGGCCATGTGCTCAGGTGCCAGGGACTGCAGCCCTGGTAGGAGACCTGAGAGCCGGGGAGGAGTCGGGCTGAACTCAAAACCACAGAGAGGATTATGGGCAAGGAGCTCAACAAGCAACCTCTTAAAGACTGAGGTACTTCGTGGAGAAGGAGAAAGGCACACTCAAGGCCGAGACCAGGAAAATAAGTCTGACTATTTAAAAAAAAAAAAAAAAACTATACTAAGAAATGGAGAGGCCGGGCGGTGGTGGCGCATGCCTTTAATCCCAGCACTCGGGAGGCAGAGCCAGGCGGATCTCTGTGAGTTCGAGGCCAGCCTGGTCTCCCAAGTGAGTTCCAGGAAAGGCGCAAAGCTACACAGAGAAACCCTGTCTCGGAAAAAAAAAAAAAAAAAAAAAAAAAGAAAGAAAGAAAGAAATGGAGAAATAGAAGGAAGAAATGTGTTTTGCTTGTTTTTTGTCCCCTTGACACAAACCTGTACATATCTGGGAAGGGGGTATCTTAACTGAGAAAATGGTCCCCCAAGATCGGCTGTAGGCAAGTTTGTAAAGCATTTTCTTGATTAATGATTGATGTGAAAGGGCCCAGCTCTATGTGGGTGGGGTCATCTCTGGTCTGCTGGTCCTAGGTTCTATAAGAAAGCCGTGAAAAGCAAGGCAGTAAGCAGCATCCCTCCGTGGCCTCTGCATCAGCTCCTGATTCCAGGATCCTGCCCTGTTTGAGTTCCTGCCCTGACTTCCTCAGGTGATGCACTATGATGGGGAAGTATGAGCTAAACAAAACCTTTCCTTCCCAGGTTGCTTTGGGCCATGGTCTTCATCACAGCACTAGAAACCTTAACCGTGACAAAGGTCAAGGGACTGGGAAGATGACTCGGTTGCCAAAGGGCTTGTCATACAAGACCTGAGTCCTTATTGCACAGGCCTGAAGACCTCAGTTTGATCTCCGGTGTGCACACAAAAGCTAGGTGTGGTAGTGTGGGCCTGTTTACCCAGCTCTGGGGGCACCAGAGGCAGGAGAATTTCGGGGGCTTGAGCTCCAGCCTGAAGCTCCCAGTTCAATGAGATCCTGTCTCAAAAAGTAATGTGGAGAACTGTTGGAGGAGACATCCAATGTAGACTTTTGCCCCCGTCCCCAACACACACACACACACACACACACACACACACACACACACACACACACACCACACCACACCAATTTCCAGTTCTGACAGGATTTAACAAAGTTGCGTGAGGCACACTTGTCAATTCTCTTGCTGGCCGGCGACGCCCAAAGTCTAAATTCACAGTGATTTATGAAGGTTGGATTTGGGGCGAACACCTCTTGTGCAGCCTTCTGTTCCTTCACCCCAATATATACCCACCACAGAGTGGCTGAAAGTCTGTACAGGAATTTGTGGGTCTGGGTCCCTCTTGAGAGGGCTCCGGGACCCTAAGAATTTCCCCCTCGATCCTGTAGGGGGAGCTGCTGCAGTTTTGAGGTCTGTCTTTGGGCCTTTCCAGGGTGGAGGGCAGGGAATAAAGTCTCTGCAGGGAGACTAGCCTGGAAAGAACTGCAGGGGACTAGATGCAGGGAGGGGCTTGTCTCGAAAAACCAAAAATAAGAAAAGAGAGCAGATCCTGGTGAAGGTCTATCCAGACAGCAGTCAGAGAGAGGAGGGCTGTGCAGGACCATAGCTTTGTTGGAGAGTGGCTGAGCCACTGTAATTTAGAAGGTCTCATGGCATACAAGCTCCAAGGGAAGGCCCAGGGCATCTGCATGGTATTGAGGACAAATGCCACGAGGAGGGTCCACAGTCCAGCTGGCACTACCACTCTCTAAGAGGTATTCAGATTCTGAGATGCATCTGCTCCTTTGCTATGACCAGGACCTGGCACTATAATGTGAATGACTTTGGTTATTGAAATAAGCAAGGAGTTTCAGTGACTCGAGGCAAGGCTCCTTGCAGATACGTGCAGTGTTTTAATAATGTGTACCACGTGAACGTTAACTTAGAAATAAAGAAACGTGAACTTGTGATGGTAGAGGCTGACAGAAAAAGGGACAAGAGCTGCCTAGAATGGCCCTGGGCTTTCCAAGACTCACAGAAACTTCCACAGGAAGACAGTGGTGAGGAAGTGTGGAATCAGATGTAAGGGTCTCGTCCTGGTCCAGGCCAGTAGGAGTGCTAGAACTGTGTATCAGCCCTGCCTGGGAGAGAAAAAAAAATATATTTCCTAGGCAAAAAGTAGTTTCCTAGTTTAGAATGCAATTTTTTTGCATACTAGTGAACTTACTAAACAGATCCAGAAATTATTACAAGATCCTAGAGCCCTTTTAAAACAATGGAGAACATACCACAAACATGATTTCCTGTTTAGATGAAGCCACACATGACTGTGTCTCAAGAGCAATAATAAGTTCACTTAGCTCTGCTCCCATTCAAAGGGACACTATTGTTTTCATTCATGAAATGCTATTCCTGGATTTCATTCTCTGCTTTATATGGACATCCCTTAGTGCCCAAAGGAATGAGGAGTTTTTAATTATATGCTTTTGTATTCACTGGTGAAAAGAACCCAATTCCATCCCGTCTCCTCTAAATCAATTAGAACACAGATGGTCTTCCACTCTCTTTCCTTGTCAGTTCTGTTTGGAAATGAGAGACGTGCTAGAGTGCACTAGAATCATTGAAATCTCAACTCTGAGCCTTCTCTGGACTGCCAGACACCATCCTAAATGACATACAGTCACGAGTCACCTAACGACAGGGATTGGGATCATTCTGAGATGTGTCATTAGGTGATTTCATCGTTCTACAAACATCATGCGGCGCATTTATACAACTTAGAAGGCACAGGTCAGTCATGAGACATGGGCCCGAGACGCAATCAAGAGATGTGGTGATCACGAGATGCATGAAGCTGCTGTCAGGATAACAAGGCATACTGCTTTACAGTCCCCGTTTTAAAATATAAGCAGGACTGCACTCTAGAATAACAACTAAAGGTACAGTGCTGTGGCTGGGTGTGGTGGCACACACCCCTAAGCCTAGCGTGGTGGGGGGTGGGTGATGGCAAGGAGGAGTTTAAGGTTATCCTCTGAGACATGGCAAGTTCGAAGGGCTGCATCAACCCCTGTAGCAAACAGACTATAGCCGAGTGGCCAGGAATGGGCATGGTAGCACAGGCGGTAGAGGCAGGTGTATCTCTGTGAGTATGAGGCCAGCCTGATGCACATTTCAAGTTCCAGGACAGCCAAGGCCATGTCTCAAAAACAAGCAAGCAGGGAAAACAAAATCAAGTACAGTAAATACATAAACCAGCAACGTGGATGCTCACTGTCATGAAGTTTTATGAACTGTGTGCAATGACGTGGGCTACACTTCTCTACACCCAGCAGCACAATCTCCACCACAGCACTGGGAAAATGTGAGGAATGAGTAGCTGCTCCCCTGTGTCACAACGGCTCCATCACCACCAGGGGACAGGAATTTCCCAGTCTCCTATAGTCTTCTGAGACCGCCACAGTGTGTGTGGTGTACTTTCTACCCAGGCATTGACATTCCAGGAGTGACTGCGTGCTGTCTTATTTCATCCTCAAACAAAAACTCTGAGGTGGCGGAAACAATTTAAGAAAGAAAAAAAAAAATAAAGGTGGGAAAATGATCAAAATTATATATGTGTGTGTAGAAATCTGTGAGTGCTCATCAATAATTAAATACACTAATTTATATAAAAACTTTGAGTCTGGTGTGGGGGTGCACACCTTTAACCCCAGCACTCAGAAGGCAGGAGCAGGAGGATCTCTGTGAGTTTGAGCTAGCCTGGTCTACAAAGCGAGTTCCAGGGCAGCTAGGACAGTTACACAGAGAAACCCTGTCTCGAAAACAAACAAACAAACACCAACGTTTCGGTGACAGTATTAAACTATTTCGAGATGAAGAAGGCAGGTGCACAGTCACTGAGTCGGTAAGTGACAGGCAAAGACAGTGTCCAGAACCTGCATTTTGGCCACTCTGGTTGTCATTCTTGTAGATTGGTGAAGAAGAACCAGACTCCGTCCTGTTACCCCAAGACCAGCTCAGAAATGACAGGGACACTGGTATTTCTCTTCTCTTGAAACCTCGCCTGTAAATGAGAGGGGAGGTAGGATCTGCTGTCACTACCATAATTGCAACACTAAGCTTTTGAAACGGTGTCCATCACTTCCAAAACCAAGAGATGCTCTCAGCTTGGTGGCGCTCAGGGGCACTGTGCCATAAGAATTACAGCCTCTTAGATCTAAGACAGGCCCGAATGTCAACAGCGTTTCTCTCTGGTTTATGGGAGTTTTTGAAGCAAGGTATACAGGTGGCAATCTCATCAAGGCGCAGGTAACATCTCCGCTGGATCTCCACCTCACAAAGCAGTCAATGACGTTTTAACTATCTTTCCTTCTGATGTTCTAGTCTGTGTCCAGCACAGGAATAGTTGTTCATCAGAGGAACAAGAACAGCCAGTCCAGAACAAGGAAATCAAGGTGGGGCTTCCAGAACAAGAGCCTCTTGAAACCCAGGGCCTAGGTTGACAAGAATCATTTTTTTTATTGAGTGACCTTAGGTTCCTTCCTGTAGCAGGCATGCTAACCAATATCTTCATCACCTCTTCTTTCTGGGCATGACATACCCTCTGCTTTCCAGAATTCTCCTAGATAGACACAAGCATGTAATTGGTTCTGTTCAACAGAATGTTAGATGGTGTACATTACTAATGAGCCAAAGTAGTGAAGACCCAACTTTCCTCCTCGGGTGCAGCTCACACAGAAGTCTCAGGTTGAGGATGGGGAGTCACTGGATGAGCATGCTTTGAAGCACTCTGTGGAGGACAGCTGCTGGAGAGTCACCTGAGTGTGCGAGGGACTTTGTATGAATGAAAACAATAAATAAAACATACGTTGTGTTAAAATACTGAGATTGAGGCAGTGGTGGTTGTTATTGCAGCAGACACTAAACCATCCTGACTAATAGGAAAATACCTGTCTCATTTTTCTAGGTTTCTTTTGCTTGTTCAGGTAATATACCATCCCCTAACAGTTTGTTAATACAGGTGACTTTTTTTCTTCTGGAACCAAGAGGTCTGTGGATCTATGACACCATGTGGGTGGGTGTGTATCGTTCAGCATAGCTACTCTGCTCTTGCCTCTTCCTCTCTTTCCTTTAAAAAAAAATGCAAAACAAGACCGCCACCCCCCAAACCTAAACACTCCAGCTCCCACTACCCAGGAGTCACAATTGTTGTTAAGATGTCACCCCTTGCTTGCTTAAGACCACCTTTTGTTTGTTTTGTTTATTCATCTTTTTTGTTTTGTTTTGAGACAGCGCTGGCTGGAACTCACTATGTAGACCTGGTTAGCCTTGAACTTGCTGTGATGCCCCTGCCCTTGCCTCCTCAGCGCTGGGTTGACAGCATGAGCCACCTCACCCAGCTTCCAGAGCATCCTTTTTAGAAATTAAATAAAGTGTTACTGTCTCAACTGGAGTATCCCCATATGCCCCCAACCTGTCCAGTACCGTTAGTGTCACGTAAGTGACTGTGCCCGTGTGCTCGGGGGTAATGGGATGGGGATGTGGGCACTCCCATGGGGTCCTCTTTGTGCTCTTCCTACACATACACACATGCTAAGGCTCATGTTCATATGTAAGAAATTCTTGGGCTTAATTATTGTTGGCTCGGTATTAAATGTCCAAGTTTTCCACGGTGATATGTGTGTGTACACACACATATTTCACTTTCGCTGTGATTAGCCCATTCCACGAACGTGCCACATTTACCATCTCTTTCCCTGTAGAGGGTGCCATTGCCTCCAGTTCTCATTCCTGGGCTCTGTGCTACAGGTGATGCCTTCCATACACCTATTCAAAGAGCTGTTCTCAGGAGACAGATAGGAACAACAGAGCTGGGGTTGTTGGGGCATAAGGATTATGGATTTTTGGGTTATCCCTGATGTTGTCACACAGTTCTTTTTTTAAAAAAATCTTTATTTTTTAATTTTTGAGATAATAATTACACTATTTCTCCCTTCCCTTTCCTCCCTCCAAACCCTCCCCTATACCTCTGCTATACAGTTCTTGAGGAGGCAGATTAGTGTTTGCCAAGCCATGTTTTATACTCATGTCTTGATCCTGTGGTGTGTTGCAGACCACATTAGTGTATTTCACCCACGGAAAGCTTCCCAGCTAACCACACCTGTCCCTGGTGATTGTGTTTTATGCCTTTTAAGCATTACGTCGTTTTTTCAAAAGACATACTCATCATAAAACAATTCCCAAAGGAGCAAAGACCCGGGAGTCACTTAATCCAAACATAAACACCTTCCAAACATTCCTGATGGAAGTGGTTGTGAGTGTGTGTTTCATACACGGGGCTGGGCTATGCCACTGTCCAGTCTTCGTTTTTTTCACAGCTGTATATGTTAGGAACTTGTGACTGTTCTCTAAGGCTGTAATGGCTCCATTTGCTTTGGAGTTTCTTCTATGTTCGGAGCTGAGGAAGGGGAGCGAGAAGAGGGGATTAATAGAAAGGTACGTTTCATGCTGTACCTGATCTCATCTCAGCCATCCAGGGACACAAGAGCAGACCATGCTTTGCATAAGGTCATAGCCACAGAGAGCCATGGAGTGGGAAGTCAAAAGAGTCTCTGGTTCTTCTACATGACTTATTTCCCTTCCACACTGCCTATCTGCCACTGAGATGTTCTCCCTGCCCCCATCCTCCATGGAATCCAAAGACCATAGAAGGTCTGAAGATGCAGGAGGCATGAGACCTTGTCCACACCAAAACCTTGGTGAATCCACCAGAGGAAAGAATGGAAACTCTCTGCTCTTCTGAGGTAGACATCTGCCTTCCTATTTCCTGTCTCAAGAAACTCAGCAGCAGAGTCTTTCTGAAGACCCTGTTTGGGATGGGGCAGGGAATTCACCTTGGAGATAACAGCAGAAAGGTGAAGGTGAAGGGGCACGCCTTGATTAAGTGCCACCCTTAGGTGGGTGGTGCTTGGTAGTACAGAAAAGCTAGCTGAGACAGCCAGGAGAGGCAAGCCAGGAAGCAGCTTCCTTTGTGCCCTCTGCTTCAGTTCCTGCATCGGAAAGGAGCTGCCAGATCCCGAGGGAGGGTCTGAGTTCTCCCACATCTGAAGAGAGTAGAGTGAGTCAGGGTACATGGAAAGGCAAAGCTGAGAAACCAGCATTGGGTGCTAAGCCTACGTTCAGTGTAGGACAAGATCTATGAGAGCCCGTCTGAGTCTGCTGGGAGTACCTAAGATGGGTATAATAAGGACCATGGTCCCCTGAAACTTCACTTAGCCAAAGGAGCTTGTATGTCCTAGTTAGGGTTACTGTTGCTATGATAAAAAAAAAAAAAAAGCCATGGCCAAAGCATCGTGGAGGAAAAACAAAAGTTCATTTGGCCTCTACATTTCCGCTTCACAGTTCATCATCAAAGGAAGTCAGGACAGGAGCTCAAACAGGGCAGAAATCTGGAGGCAGGAGCTGACAGAGAGGGCATGGAGGGGTGCTGCTTACCGGCTTGCTCTCATGATTTGCTCAGCTTGCTTTCCTATAGAACCCAGGACCACTAGCTGAGGGGTAGCGCCACCCACCATGGGCTGGGCCCTTCCCCTTCAACCATTAATTAAGAAAATGCCCTACAGACGGTCTACAGCCTGATCTTATGAAGGTATTTTCTCAGCTGATTCTAGCCTATGTCAAGCTAACATAAAATTATCCAGCACAACGTGCCTGTCCATTTTATGCAGCACTGTATCAAGAAGTTTATTTGTTCCACAGTATGGAGAGCTGAAAATCTGAATTCAAGAGCCAAACTCTCTCTCTATTGCAAAAACTCACTCACTCCACAGTATCAGCATTAACCCTTCCTGAGGCCATGCCCCCATGACATTCCATCCCACCAGGCTCCACCTCATAAAGGCTCTAGGACCACATGGGGACAAAGCTCTAGCACACAAATCTTTGAGGAACAAACCACATCCAAACCATAATACTCACCAAGCCAGGGACATAAAGCACCACATACAGCAGGCTTCCAGGATGGTAGGGAGGGAGTGCCCTAATGTTTTTTCAGGCTAAATTGTCTTTTATACATATGAGTGTTTTGCCTACATGTATGTATGTGCACCATCTGCATTCATAGTCACCAAGGAGGCCAGAAGAGGGCGCTGGATCCCCAGAATTGGAGTTATAGATGGTTGTGAGCTGCCTTGTGGCTGCTGGGAACCATATCTGGGTCCTCTATGCTTAATCATCTCTCCAGCTCCAGGCTGACCTTTCAAAAATATTTTATTATATTTTACTTATTTATAATTTACTGTACATGTTGTGGCCACCCTCATTCCATTTTACAATTTTGGGGGGGGGGGTTGATTTTTGTTTTTTCAAGACAGGGTTTCTCTATGTAGCCTTGGCTGTCCTAGAACTCACTCTGTAGACTAGGCTGGCCTTGAACTCAGAGATCTGTCTGTCTCTGCCTCCCGAGTACTGCAATTAAAGGCATGTGCACCACTGCCCCACTTACAATATTTTTTAAAATATTTATTATTTATTTATTGGGAGAACGGTGTGCACACGCCACAGCGCTGAGCCATCTCACCAGCCCTGGGCTGAATTTCATTCTGTAGATACAAAGCAGCTTGGCATTTCTTGAACTTGACCTTGTGGTTCAGAATGTGGAGCTGACCACATGGCTGGAAGATCCATGTCATCCCACTCAGAAGCGCTTCATGCTCAGCTCCATTAAAGCTCTTCGTTGTTTCTAAACAGGCACTCCGTGTTTTCACTTTGCACTTGTGTGGAGGTGCTAACTAACCACCGAGTCTGCAGCGCTCCTCATAAACAAGTCTCTAATCTTCTTCAGCCACTTCTGGGTGCGTGTGTGGCGGGGGCATGGTCATTTCCAAAGGACTTCACTAAGGAGGAAAGACCCACTGTGAACGTGGACAGCATCATCCCACAGGCTGGCATCCAGGACCAGACAAAAAGGAGAAAGTGAACTGAGCGCCACCATCCTTCACCGCTTCCTGACTGCAGACAGTATGGCCAGCTGCGACATACACCTGCCACCAAACCATGCCCGCCACAATACGCTACGACCTTCTTTTCTGTTTTATTTGTGTGCAGGGAGAGCATAAGCCATGGTGTATGACTCGAGGTCAAAGAACAACTCGTGGGAATCAGTTCTCTCCTCCCACCATGTGGGTCCTAAGGATTCAACTCAGGTCCTTAGGCTTGGCTGCAAGTATCTTTACCGATGAGTAAAAACGAGCCATCTTGCTGTCCTTTCTCGCCCCTCTTCCATCATGGACCATCACTCCTAAAGTTGATTCGGTCAGGTATTTTGTTACAGCAACAAAAAATGTAACCGAAGCACTATGATATTTGCAAAAAGCTTAATCACCCAGAGAAGGGATATATATGTATGTATCTTTTCCACAAAAATGTAGAGCCAAGTACAAACAATATGTGTTGTGAAATTAAGCTTGAAGAACGTGGTCGTTTGAAGGACCGTTGTCCCCCACAGGCTCAGGCGTTTGAACACCTGGTTCCCAGTTGTGACGTTGTGTCAGGGAAGCGATCTGACAGAGTTATGTCACTGGGGTAAGGCTGGGAGCTTTGAGAGTTTACAGCCTCTTCCCACTTCTTCTCCCTTTCTCTGCTTAGTGTTTTTGGTTGAGATGTGAACTCTCAGCTTCCTGCCCCTGCCGCCATGTCTGCCCCTTCCTGCTGTGCCATCCCAACAAGATGGACTCTTATCGCTCTGGAACGATAAACCCAAATAAACTCTTTTTTTTTTCCCATAAGTCACTTTTGGTCATGGTGTTTTCTCACGGCAACAGCAAAGTGCCCAGTACAAAGTCGCATAGTGAGGGTGGCCTAGATGGAAACAAAGCTGCTCCTGGGGTCCCTTTCTCGTATAATTCAGTAACAAGAACTCTGGAAATGCCAGGGAGCTCTGAGAGGTAAGTGAGTGTCACACCCTGCCTGACCTCCTTCCAAGACAGTCCTTATCCAGCATGGGCGGTGCTGGGGCGCTTCCCCTGCAGGGCAGGCAGTCTTGCTCTGTGGTTCTTCATTTGCCCCGATCTGTAGAAGTCATGAGCCAGTCTGAAGTCTTTGCACATATTTGGGACTGAATTATTTCCTTTTGAAGGTCCAGATGTTTATGGTGTTTCTGCAGTTTGTTCCCAGGCTCTTAAACAGAGCGGGAATACTTCTTCCCATAGTCTGATGCTTGCACTGGTGCAGTGTGGGGTGTCTGGAGGTACTAGGCAGGCTCCTGAGTGCACCTGAGGGCTGGCTGTGAGTGCACCAGGCATGGAATGTTATTAGGTAGAGCTGATATCAGGAAGCAAGAGGCTGGGGCATTCCACACTGTCACTGCTGTGTCCCCCAGCACTCATCATCCTCCACCACACATGACTCTAGCCCTTTTCTCTATAGTAAACATAGAGGTGCCACCCATCATTAACTGAATTACACTCAAGTCGCTACCTTGGCTGTCTTCAGGAAGCTCACCGACAGTCAGCAGCCAGAGTTATTAAATGCTTTCCCTGTGCTTTTTAATAGCTCTGCTAAAGTGAGTGTGCACTCCTACAACACTCCCTTTAGGGCAGTGGTTCTCAACCTTCCTAATGCTGAGACCCTTTCATACAGTTCCTCATGCTGTGGTGACCCCCCCCCCCCCAACCACAAGATTATTTTTGTTGTTACTTCATAACTGCAAATTTTGCTGCTGTTATAAACCATAATGTAAATGTCTAATATGCAGAATATCTGATATGTGACCCCATGTGAAAGGGTCATCCAATCACAAAGGGGCCGTGACCCACAGATTGAGACCCACTGCTTTAAAGGATAAAGAATAAAGCTTTCCCAGAGGCTCTCCAATGTGAATGATGCTCCATGTAGGAAAGAAACCTGACAGTGAGTTCAGATGGCCACAGTCGTTAAAGAAATAGTGATCCCCATGAGACTGCAGTAGCTCCTAGCACATAGGACAAGCAGGTGCCCTGTAGTTTCGGGGTATCTCCCCACTGCTTGCTGACTAGTCAAATGGAAATATGGTAGCTCATACCTCACAGGCTTTGTCTAGAAGTCAAGGGTCAGAAAATGCCACATTGAGCACTTATCAAGTGTCAATCATTATGGTGTGCTCTTCCTATGATTTCCCTTCTCTCCTCCTCTTCCCGTCTCCCCCTCTCCTCCTCTCCTCTCCCTCTCCCCTTCTCCCCCTCTCCTCTTTTCCCCCTCTTCCCCTCTCCCTCCTCTCCCTCCTCCCTTCCCCTCCCTCCTCTCCCTCTTCCCTTCCTCTCCCTCCTCCCTTCCTCTCCCTCCTCCCTTCCTCTCCCTCCTCTCCCCCTCTCCTCCTCTCCTCCTCCCCCTCTCCCTCCTCTCCTCTCCCCCTCTCCTCCTCTCCTCCTCCCCCTCTCCCTCCTCTCCTCTCCCCCTCTCCTCCTCCCCTCCTCTCCTCCTCCCCCTTTCCCTCCTCTCCTCCTCCCCCTTTCCCTCCTCTCCTCTTCTCCTCCTCTCCTCCCTCTCCCCCTCTCCTCCTCCCCTCCTCTCTCCTCCTCCCCTCCTCTCCTCCTCTCCCCTTCTCATCCTCTCCCCCTTTCCCTCCTCCCCTCCTCTCCTCCCCTCTTTCTCCCCCTCTCCCTCTGATCCTCTTCCTCTGTCCCCTTCCCTCCTGCTCACTGTTTTCCACTGTCTACTCTGCATCATGATGTTGGGGACAAACCAGTACTTCTCAGACTCCAGTGTGTATACACATGACCCAGGGACCTTGTTAAGATTCAGAGGCTGGCTCAGGAGGTCTGGGGTGGAGGCTGAGATCCTGCACTTCCATAAGTGGTGATGCCTGCTGCAAGCCAGTGGGACAGACTTGGGGACGTGAGTCCCACGGCGACTTGATGTCCTTTTAGCATTTCCAGGAACAAAATGCCTGGAGTGTGTTCAAACGTAGTAACTTGTCTTCCGGACTCTCTTCCCTCTTAGGTAGCACGATGTTGCCCTGTCTCTCAGGAAACACAGTCCCTCGCTTCAGAGTGTAAGGCTCTCTGCTGCTCCTCCGAAAGCAAGTCGTTTGTCATAGCATGGGGTCTCTGGCCTTATGGAGTTTATATTTAACATGTTAACATTCAAGTACAGATGCCTACACAAAGCCAGACCGGGTGTTGAAGGAGAGCTTCAGACACCAGAGAACAAGACTCCAGCGTCTGTACAGAACTGAGCCCCAAACACTGACTTTGAAATGTGGAGGGTGAACACATGCTCCACATGCAGGGCAGAACTCCTATGTCTTAATGCGACAGTCATGTCCCTCCATATAAATACACACTCCCACAGGACAGGGGATGTCGTGGTGTATCGTCAAGTGCTCATAGCTACAAGTTTTCCTCATTCCTCATTAGCAGAGCAACCCCTAGGCTGTGATGTGGACCCATCTGGAACACAAACACACAGGCTTCTGGCTGCTCTGCACCATTGTACCCATTGTTCGAGCAACATGTTTGTCTCATCTGGCTGCATTTTGTGGGATTGCAGCCCCCGCTGTTCCAGCTGAAGATTATTATTTGCTATGGAAACACTGATGTCAAATGGATGTGGGTGGGGCTCAGGCCATGAATAAACACAAAATAGTTCATCCCACAGGGTGCAAGTTATTATTGGGTCTAGGAGGTGCCAGCTGTGTGGGTCACCCCTCACAAGTTCCATGTTTTGGATGGCACTGTCTGGCAGCCTGCAGGGTGGCTCACTTCAAAGAAAATGTGTGTTTAAGTAGCAGGAGCATCTTGGGAAAAATGTATTGAGCCAAATAGGTCACAATTTACCTGTGGTAAGAGTTGAAACAGAGCAGTGGGGTAACTTGAAATGATTCTAGCAAAAAACAAACACACACACACACACACACACACACACACACACACACACACAAACAAAACCTTGTGTTAGTTTGCTTTTTGCATCTGTAAATGTGAGGTATGTATGCATGTGTATATGTGCGTTCCTATGTATGTGGGGATATGTGCAAGCACACTTGTGTGCATGTGTGTGTGGAAGTACACACATTGGCTGTCTTCCTCCATCGTTCCCCATCTTGTGGAACTTGAAGCTTGCTGTTTTAGACTACCCTGGTTAGCCAGCTTGCTCTGGGGATTCCCGTCTCCTGTCTCACAAGGTAGGATTACGGGCAGGCCACCATGCCCACCTGGCTTGTGGTTCTAGAGACCTGAATGCTAGTCCTTACCCTCACACAGCACATGCTCTGCCCTCTGGACCATTTCCACAGCCCTGACTCAAACAGCTGATCAATTACTATGTGGGGTGAGAAAATGTTACAACCATTTTATGAAGGGCTAGTGCCTAGGAAACGAGCACCATTTTTACCAGTGGGACATCCTTCTGAATGTTCACTCCTGGAAAATGGTGGTGGTGGTGGTGGGGTGCTCTAGAATCCTTGTAGTTGAATAGGGCTGAAGTCAGCCATAGCTACCATGGGAAGCCAATGGAGCTAGGAGAGAGTGTTATGGACTATGTTACTTTCTTTTATGCATGGAACAATTGTTTAATGATGCAAAGATGTGTTACATTCTTTTATGTTGTATTTGTTTAATTCTGTGAAGTTGTGTTGCTTTGCCTGCCTAGGACACCTGATTGGTCTAATGAAGAACTCAACGGCCAATAGTTAGGCAGGAGAAAGGATAGATGGGGCTGGCAGGCAAAGAGAATAAATAGAGGAAGAGCAAGAAGAGAAGGAGCAAGAAAAGAGAAGAAGAAGAGGATGCCAGGGGCCAGCCACCCAGCAACATAGCCAGCCACAGAGTAAGAAGGAAAGAAAGATATATAGATAAGAGAAA
This sequence comes from Peromyscus attwateri, assembly GCA_902168425.1. Lineage (NCBI taxonomy): Eukaryota > Metazoa > Chordata > Mammalia > Rodentia > Cricetidae > Peromyscus > Peromyscus attwateri. The sequence goes on from CABHPP010128149.1 coordinate 34,637, forward strand.
GGTTTAAAAAAAAAAAAAGCCCAGAGGCAAAAGGTAGATGGGAAAGTTGTCTAGAAACAAGCCAAGCTAAGGCCAGGCATTCATAAGTAAAAATAAGTCTCCATATATTTATTTGGGAGCTGGGTAGCAGGCCCCCAAAGAGTAAAGAAACCAAATGCAAGAGAGTACTTGAGTCTGGCTTTCAGACAGGGGAGATGAAACAGGATTGCCCAGCAATACATCTATCTTTATTAGATGCTGGTTTTTATTCGATGCTAAGCATTTTGTCCTTTCATTTTCCCAAAAGGCCAGGGCTGTAGGGTGATGGTGGCACATGCCTCTAATCTCAGCACTCAGGGAGGCAGAGGCAGGCGGATCTCTGTGAGTTCGAGGCCCATCTAGTCTACAGAGTGAGTTCCAGGACAGTCAGAGCTACACAGAGAAATCCTGTTTTGAAACAAACACCCAAAGGCCAGTGCCATGAGCAAGAGTGTTAAATCTGTTACAGATCTAGGAACAGACTTTGGAGACAGAGAGACCTTGCCCAAGACCACTGCAAAATTACGGGGCGAGAGCTTGATCATTATCACATTTGACTCAGAATCGACTAACCACCATTCTACACCTGTAAAGATAATGGGTGACCTGGAAACATATAACTTCAATCTATTGGGCTGAAAGTGCTGGTTTTTATTAGATCTTTGACACTCACAATGTGGCCTGGGTGTCAGAGGACCCATCGATCAGGTACCCAGGCAACCACGGAGTAACTAGGCTCTGTGGCCAGTTTTCACTGATGAAGGCAATAAAATTCGAGGCCACAGTGGGTAATAACACCACTACATCTTTCTGGTCTCCTACTGGGCTCCGGGCTTGTTTAATCCCTGAGCTGAGCTCATAGTTACAGCAAGAGGCTGGAACTATTGACTCCCCTTGGCAGATAGACCAAAGAAGCAAACGTGTGTCAATCTCCAGGGCCAGATTGCTACTAGAAGCCAGGTCTTGTCTGCCCTGCTCCACCGCATGTAGGTGGAGAGACGGTGACTACATGTGAGTGTGAGGCCACACTCACACTCCACAAGGCAGGCTGAGACCAGTATGACCTACCAAATCAACTATATAAACACACAGGACTGGCAGTATAGCTTAGAGGTAGAACCCTTGCCCAGCATGCACAAACCACTGGGTTTCATCCCCAGCACAGGAAAGGAAAAAAAAAAAATCAAAAAACTACATAAGCATCTCAGTTCAGCTCTTCTTATGACCACAGTCTCTCTCAATATCTAGAATCTTCTTTCTGGCCACAGTCTCCCGGTGTGTTTTCCCAAAGCATCATTCACTGCTGAGTTTGCGTCCCAGAGCGTTGTTGAGTGTCCCACTGTGACAAACTCGGAGCCTTTGCAAGGATGAGCAGGCACACCCGACCTGGGTTCCTTGAGTGTGAAGTTCAGCAGCGGGGAGGCCACCTCATGAACGCTCTCACCCTCCAAGTCTTTCCTTAGGAACTGAAAATTCAAAGAAGGCGGAAAAAAAAAATCTCATCAGATACGATGGGTGGGAAACCTCTGTGTAGACACTCATGGAAACCTTCAGTTCTGGTGGTGTCTGGCTCCACAGCTGGGGACCAGGGCTTGACCACTTGGGCAAACCCTCTGAAGACAATGGACATGGGAAAGTGCTTCAGAGGCCCTGGAGTGTGAGGGTTGGGCCCTGGCGATTGCTTCAATTATATAAAGTACACCTTTGGGAGTGGGGGTGTTCCCACGTGTGTCATGTGGGGCCAGAGTTTGACATCATGTGTCTTCCTCCATTGCTTTTCATCGTAGGTTTTTATTATTATTATTATTATTATTATTATTATTATTATTATTATTATTTTGTGTTGTTCCTTTGTTTTTGAGACAGTGTCTCTCTCGGAACCTGGAGCTCACACATTCATTTAGGCTAAGTGGGGTTCCAGAGATCTATCAGCAGCACATCTCTGCCTTCCTAGAGCCAGGATTACAGACCAGTGCTTCTGCACCCGGTTCTTCACATGGATGCCAGGGATCTGAACTCAGGTCCAAGTGCACAGCACAGCAAAGCACTTTACAGAGTGAGCCTTCTCCCCAGCCCATCAATTACATAAAGTACCTATCTTTAAACACGCACACAGACACACACACACATACACACACACACACACACACACACACACACAGAGAGAGAGAGAGAGAGAGAGAGAGAGAGAGAGAGAGAGAGAGAGAG
>CABHPP010128150.1:0-42194 GCA_902168425.1 Peromyscus attwateri
TGTGAGGCTAGTGAAGTGCCAGCCTCTGCCCAGTGCCTGAATTACAAGGTAATCCAGCCATGTGGACTCTGGCCCCCATCCGGTCACCATGCCACCAGCTTAACCCCTCTGAGGCTAGTTCCTTCTCTGTAGTCAGCTGGCAAGTCTCTTACGAGAGCAGATGCCTAATCATTGGCTAGTCTCTACAAGCGTGCACTCTAAAAATAAAGGAGTCAGGTAGGGCACAGAATCTCAAGCGGGGAAGTATCCGGTAGCACATGAGATACGATGTGAGCATCCTACTGAGGGGCACAAATGGTGGCACTCCACGAGTGTCAGTGCCTACACAGTGCCTACACTCCAAGGGATGATTTCCCTGGGCAGGAGCCAGGAGTGGCATGGCAAATGGGTAGGTCACAGCTGACCCAGAGAAACCCTGGGGGAAGTGAGCGGAAACCGTGACACTGGAACACCAGGAGGTGAGAACTGTCAGGGGGGATGGTTGCAGAGAGAGCAGGATTCTCGGTCACTGCTGACATTGGCCCCTCACTGTGGTAGATCTGGACTCCTCCAACTGTGTTGTGTACCTCTGCTTCTCTGCAGGGAGCTCCCAGAAGGGCCCAGATGGGGACAGTGGTACTTCAGAACAGCCTTAGTGAGTAGCTATGTGGAGGCCAGTCTAGGCTGTATTAGCAAGACATTGGCTTTAAAAAGAAAAAGAAAAAAAAAAAATGATGCGGAAGACATTGGCTTTAAAAAGAAAAAAAGTGATGCAGAAAGGTGTGTTTGTGTAGTGGCACTCCTGTCCCCAGATGTGGGGTGAGAGGTGCGTTTGTGTAGTGGCCCTCCTGTCCCCAGATGTGGGGTGAGAGGTGCGTTTGTGTAGTGGCCCTCCTGTCCCCAGATGTGGGGTGAGAGGCCCTCTTGTCCCCAGATGTGGGGTGAGAGGTGCATTTGTGTAGTGGCCCTCTTGTCCCCAGATGTGGGGTGAGAGGTGCGTTTGTGTAGTGGCACTCCTGTCCACAGAGCTGTGAGCAGCCGTAGGACTGTTTCTGTGAGCAGGGTTCATCTGGCTCCTGAAGTCCTGGCTCTTTCACATGGAACTGCTCAAATACAGTTTTTAAAGAATCTCACTTGAATTCGGGCAGTGATGGCGCACACCTTTAGTCCCAGCACTCAGGAGGCAGAGGCAGGCAGATCTCTATGAGTTCGAGGCCAGCCTGGTCTACAGAGCGAGATCCAGGACAGGCACCAAAGCTACACAGAGAAACCCTGCCTCGAAGAACCAACCAAACAACCAAACAACCAAATAAAAACAAACAAACAAACAAAAAACCACCTCTCTTGAACCACCAGCTTCCCTGGCCCTTCTTTTCCCCCACAGGCCTTCTGCCTGGAAACAGCCACTAGTGACTCTCCCATCATTTTAAATGAACACCAGAGACAAGTATGTGGCTTGCTAAAGCAGTGACAAGATCAGAACTGGTGGGTAAACAGGACCCAGTTCTAGTAGGAGAGAGTGGGTGGGAGTTAGAGGCTTAGGCAGGGTCCTGGCTGGGTGACCTCAGACTCCTTGGTTCTGGTGGCCTCCCTAGTTTGGATGGTGGCAGTGGCTTGGGGGAATAAGCTGTGTCCACTGTAATGGAGCACACGGTCTGGGGCCTGATTGTGTCTTTGGCTTCCTGAGGGAGAATTTTATGGGGAACAGAAATGGAAGATGTTGGATGGAGGCAGCATCTGGGAGGAAGGGAGTGCCAAAGCTGAATTTCAGGAAATGGCCTAGGCTGGGACATCACAGCAGAGATGGAGGGTCAGACAGGTAGAACTCTGCTGAGCCGAGTCGGGAGAGGAGCTCTACATGCTGAGCTCAGGGTTTGCCTGGCCCCCCAGAGGGAGGAAAGCAACTAAATATGACAGAGAAGCTGGTATGGAGCCAGCAAGGCCCCTGGTGGAGGTGGGAAAGGCAGGCCATTGAGGACTAGGATTGGCAGAGGGTGAGGGACGCTCTCTTCAAGCCTCTTACTGTCCTCGTGGACTGTTTCTCACCTGCAGGCCCCAATTCTCCCTTGTTCATGGGGTGTGCTGTCCACCCACTGCCACTGGTTCAGGGTTTAGGGCCTGTGTGTGTCCTGCCATTTGAATTCTGAGCTGACCTTGCCATGGTCTTCAGGCCTTCCACAAGCCCCAGGTCCCCCTTTCCAGTCCAACGCTCCCATGAACAAGACGGACTCTGGGCCGTTCTTCATTGCGATCTCAGCTCCCAGGTCAGTGCCTGGTTAGGTAGTGGATGCTTAATCAATAATTATGAAGTGCACCAAGAAGGAAACAGTAGTGTGGTCACAGTGGTGGTTTCTTCTTCTATAGTGTCACGTCTTACATAAGCCCTAAATGTTAAAGGAAGGTCATTCATCTGCAGAATCTTGTCAGTTGTTTGCTAGGCCGGTGGGAAATGCGTGCACTCGTGGGAAGACTGCTCTGCAGGAGAGCTTTTTTGTCTTCGTGTGGTGCTGGGATGAAAACCCTGGCCAGTGCATGGCAGGCAAATGCTCTACCTACTTTACCCTCCCCTGCTTGAGGAAGGCCGTTTTTTGTTTTGTTTTGTTTTTTACTTTTAGAAGTCTACTACAAGCCAGGCGTTGATGGCACACGCCTTTAATCCCAGCACTTGGGAGGCAGAGGCAGGCGGATCTCTGTGAGTTCGAGGCCAGCTTGGTCTACACAGCGAGTTCCAGGAAAGGTGCAAAGCTACACAGAGAAACCCTGTCTCGAAAAACCAAAAAAAAAAAAAAAAAAAAAAAAAGAAGTTTACTACAGATTCAAAGGTGGGAGTTTAAAAGGGAGAGACTCAGAGCACCGTGCTGTCTGAACTAAGCGTGCAGGTCAGCCACGTGGTGGACAGGAAGCCAGCTGGCAGGGAGGGGAGCATTACAGAGCAAAGGTCAATATTAGGGAAAGCATGCTTAGAACAGAGGTGGGAAGAAAAGGAACTTCGGCTTTTCTGAGAAGCTGGGAGGTTTTTTAGGAACAGCCTCTGAGGCCGAGCACTTGGCCTGTTCCACTTTACCATTGAAACACAAGCTGCAGGGCAGCAGGGACCGACCACCAAGGAGATGCAGCCCGGGCTTTAGGATGGAGAATTCCTTAGCAGCACCCCCTGAGGGCCAGACCCCATCCTAATGTGACTTAGTTTGTCACTCTGGTGACTCCATCTCAGAGATGAGGCTCGCAAAGGGTAAAGGAGATTAACTGAGCTAATAGTCCAGAGATGAGGGAGGCCTGAAGTGCTTCAGTGTGGTGTGCCTCAGAACCAAAGCATCTGAACTTCCTTTAGGGCCAGTGTATGCTAGTTGGGTGTGAGTTAGTTTGGGGACGGTGAGCCTCACCTCTTAACTCTCTGCCTCCATTTTTCTAACCCTTGCCTTTTTTTCTGACCTTGGCCTGTCTCTTTCAGGGTGGCCTCCCCTGCCAGTATGGGTACCCTCCATACCCTGAGCCGTTACAGCCGCTATACAAGCATCCTGGACCTGGACAGCAAGACCCTACGCTGTCCCCTGTACAGGGGTACACTGGTGCCCCGCCTGGCTGACCATCGCACTCAGATCAAGCGAGGCAGCACGTACTACCTGCACGTCCAGAGCATGCTCACCCAGCTCTGCTCCAAGGCATTCCTCTACACGTTCTGCCACCCCCTGCATCTGCCTGCCCACAGTGAGGAGACACAGGAAGCAGTGGCCAGCAGACAGACCAGCTTCCTAAAGCTCAACCTGGGGCTAGTGAATGAGGACATCAGAGTGGTGCAGTACCTGGCTGAGCTGTTGAAACTGCACTACATGCAGGAGTCGCCTGGGACCACCCACCCCCTGCTCAGGTTTGACTATGTCCCCAGCTTTTTGTACAAAATCTAAGGGTTCCAGCCACTGTGACCAAGACCTGTGACTCAGTACGGGGAGGGAGAAGGGTTGGTGTGACTAAAAACTTGCCTGAGCTGGAGTGTTGAGCTTTCTGGTGTCAGCGGAAGGAAACAGGTGGCAGTGGTGGTTCCCATCTAGTCCTGGGCAGTGTGTGAAGTGGGCCGAGCAGAAGTGGAGCCTGGCTCCCCAGAGGTGGCTGGAAGAACAGCAGCTGCTCTTGGTTCCATGGGGAAATGGCCACCAAATAAGGGGGTGTCCTTAATTTCCCAAGGATCAGCAGTCTGGGCAGGAAGAGAAAGCTCCAGACCCTGTGGGGCTGGAGCAGATGAGGCTAAGTAGCCAAAGCCCAGATGACACCTGAGTGGCAGAATCAGCCTGGGAACTGGTGTGTAGGACACAGGACAGCCATCGTCTCCATCTACCTCTACCAAGGCCCTGTACTTGGCTTCCTGGACCCCAGCAACTGAGGGGAGCCTCCTGAACAAGGACACGGAGGAACCAGTGCTCTGGTCTGTTGGAGAAAGACACACCTGGGCTGTGGGGGATGCAGACCACAAGTGGCCCCTTGCCCTATCTTCCCGTCAAGGAAGTGCTCATTGAGTCCCCAGGGGTCATTCCTTACAGTGGTCCTGGATGTGAAGCAGATGTCACACGGCTACAGCCAGTACGAGAACTACATTGGGAGCTGTAGATAAAGCAGGCCATAGGCTGCTCCCCACTGTCTATGACAGGAGCTGCCTACTGGCTCTTCTCAGCCAGGACATTAACCCGGACGCCCCTGGAAAGGTCTGCAGCACTATATTACCTCTCCTGGTGGCTGTGGGCTTGGTGACAACTGAGGTCTGGTTGGCTAGCTCGTGTTCTGACCCAAACTTAGGAGCAAGGATATCCTGTACCAGCTCCTGGGTGGCTGTCATTAGACCTACATCTGGGAGGCACCTCCATCCTTACAATCATCCACATGTGAGTGGTCCCCACCTGACCCACTGGTGGCCATCGTCATGACCTCCCCAGGACCTCCATTGCAGCTGCTCCTCTTGTGCTCCATGTGCTGCATGGAGCGAGTGCTCCTCACAATCCTGAAAATGTGAGACCTGTTGAAAATGTGTTCTCCCCAAATAGGAGCAGCTCTGGTTGTTACTGCTTTCTAATTAGCTAAAGACAAAAACCAACCCCTGCAGTAAAGGGGACCCAGATCGGCCCCGTGCATGCGTCTGTTAGCTGCTGTGTCCCCTGCACAGGTCTGCCAGCTGGTCACACCACTGAGGTCTCTCACAAGAAGGAACCCTGCAGAAGCCAGATAACCAAAGATGGCTTGCAGCATGTCACTGCTGTGTCACGTTCCTTGCCCAGGTCTTTGACACAAAGTTGCAACCTGTTGGCTCTGGTCCATGGCTTCATTCAGGTCATGATCCCCATTTCACTCTAGACAGTAGTATGTGGTTTCGTTCTGAGGCTCTGACAGAGAACCAGGATTTGGTCACTGTCTGTTACAGGTATTTGCAGACGCCTTAGCGGCTGTGGCCCCCTCATGGGCTCCTCATCTGCTATTGCTTCTTAGTGTTCTAGATGCCGCTTTGACTGGTTGGCTGGTTTCCTCAGGAGCCAGCCTGGGAGGTGGTCAGTTGCTGTTGCTACTGCCTCGGCATGGGGACTCAAAGGTGAACACTGTGTTCCCTGCACTGAGAAAGGCGAATGAGCTGCAGCCACGCTTGGCCTTGTGGATACTAAAAGCACAGACTTGAGTGGTCTCAAGTGGAGCTCCTTGGATCTCCTTGGCATTCATCCACAGGGTGACTCAGAAGACAAAGCCAAGACTGGTGTGGAGTGGGCAGAACAGTCTTGTGGAGCAGCTGTGGAAATGGCGAACAGGTGCCTGGCTTAAATGGCTCCTCACTAAGTACACACTGACAAGGGGTCCAAGTCCAGGATCTAATTTTTTGTTTTGTTTTGGAGACAGGATCTCATGTAACTCAGGTTGGGTTCAAATTCAGTATGTACCAGGGATAACCCTGAACTCTTGATCCTTCTGCCTCCTCGTCCCAATGGCTGAGGCTATAGGCATGCTACCAGACCTGGTGTCTGCATTGAAACTTAGTTTTAAAACTTTGTTGTGGTGATTGGAAAGGATTGCTTACTGCTGAAAGCATGCTTCCTCTCAGGGGGTATTAGTCATTGGGACTGAGTTTGGACAGAGGAGGACTGGGATATTCTAGAAGTAGTGTATCTATACACCTTGATGCTATGGAGACCTATGCAGCAGGACTCAACTCCTTAAATTTTCATTAGGTCATTGGGTGTGATGGCACACACTAATCCCAGCATTCAAGAGGCAGAGGCAGGTGGATCTCTGTAAGCTAGAGGTCACCCTGATCTACATGATGAGTTCCAGGCCAGCCAGGGCTACATGATGACACCCTTTCTCAAGTACTAGGCTAGTAAGGCTTTTGTTTGTTTTGTTCTTTTGAGACAGTCTCATATAGCCCAGGCTAAGGATGATTTTGAACTTCTGATCCTCCTGCCTCCACATGCTGAGATTGCACGACTGTCACGCCTAGATTGTACAGTTTTGGGGAATGAACCCAGGGCTTTATAAATACTAGGCAAGCACCCTACCAGCTGAGCTACATCCCTAGCCTGGCTAATTTAAATTATACTATTAAAAACACTTCACAAGCCGGGCGTTGGTGGCGCACGCCTTTAATCCCAGCACTCGGGAGGCAGAGGCAGGCGGATCTCAGTGAGTTCGAGGCCAGCCTGGGCTACCAAGTGAGCTCCAGGAAAGGCGCAAAGCTACACAGAGAAACCCTGTCTCGAAAAACAAAAAAAAAACACTTCACAGAAAGATAACAGAGCCCCTTCTTTATTCCTATCATTTTGATTCCTAACACTAAAACTGCTAAGTCAGGTTTATTTCAACTTGACTACCAAGCAATTACTTCCCTTCCTTTTTTTAAAGCTGTCTAGTTTAAGAACCATCCAACTGAGCTGGTATATTACACTTCTATCATTGTACAAGTAATGCTTGTACATTACTGAACATTCACATGCTCCATTGTTGAGGTCAGTCCATGGTCTTCTGTATGGGGGATACATGGAATATACTGGCTTGAGTTGCCACCTTCTGCCTCACCATTTCCCTTCAGTAGAACCTTGAATTAATAATGTTTTAACTCAGCCAGGTGGCGGTAGCACATGCCTTTAATCCCAGCACTCGGGAGGCAGAGGCAGGCGGATCTCTGGGTTCCCCAGACTGGTCTACACAGAGCCTGTCTCAAAAACAAATACATTAACCCCTCCATGATTTGCTACTGAAGTGGCTGAAGTTACTCTTAAACCTGGAACTGGACTTCATTTGTGACCTGTCATTCCTGATTTGATCTTTAACTAACTCCTCCTTTACTTTAGGATTTCAACCTCATCTGAATTAGTTCCCATCTCATAACCCTAGGAAAGCCAGACCTCCCTTCTCCTTTGCCAAGTATCAAAGCCAGCAGTGCTGTGTGGTACCAGAGGCAGAGCTTCTGTCTTGCGTGCATCTTGGCCACCGGCCTGTTTTGCTCAGTGCATGCCACTCCCCAGCCTGAGTGCTACATATTGGACCAATGTCCTGTGCTACAGCCACCGTGGTTTATCTCCCAAATGGTTGGGTTGGGTAGCAGTAGCTTACCCAGTTGGGGATGACGCATCATCAGGTATACAAGGCCTCTGGAGGTACCAAATCATGGCAGTAGGCCATGCGGGATACTTTCTACTTCTCCCTAGAAAGCTCCTGAGAAAGTGCCTTGGCTTGTACTTTGAAACAAATTAGCCAGCTTTCTGGCTTTACCCTAATACTGTGATCAAATTGGAATTTTTAAGGGACACACTCATACTTAGGCTGCAGAAAGGAGAGATTAGCTTTCTTTTGCTCTGAAAACAAAGCCTTGCTTGAGCTTAAACAGTTTCCCCAAGCCCTGGGCCCACTATGGTTTGGTTAAGTTAAAGCTTTGGGAAGGAACAGCAGGAACAGATGAGCTGTAGCAGTGGAGGAAAGCGTCCTGCAGCGTTGGTCTACAGGTTTACAGCAGAGGCCCTACTTGGAGCTGTGTAGCTGTCTTCAGCTGGGCCAGAAGAACTAAGATTGCTAAGGTAGTGCAGCAGCCCCACAATCGGAGATGAGGGGACCAGTATGCCACCACACCCCATGGAAATGGACCAGCTCCCAGGAAGCCTTGGCCAAACTATCTTCTGCACAGCTGGAGCTGCGGGCTGGACTGAGGCATACAGCGGTTAGCAAGCAGCACAGTGCGATGAACTCTTGTTATTTTCTAAGAAGCTATTTTATGACTGCATGTCCCGCCATATCTGTGAATACGTGTCCAAACCTGCAAGCTGCAGTCACAGTACTGGAACAGGGCACTGCACTGCTGACGTGACTGTGTCCCACAGGCATTATGCACAAAAGTTTAACCAGAGTAAATGCCAAACAAATAGTATGAGGAGTGTACTTTTTAAGATATTAATTTATTTGAGTTCAGATATTTTTAAAATATAAAAACTGGTTGTATTTTTTAAAGCTATAATTCTTGTAGACATTCTGTGGGTAAAAATTTGATTGTGTGTATTAAAAAGTCACCAATGGTTTGCAATTCAGCTATGTAAAAATAAAGACTCTTTGGGAAGGTAGCACTTGGGCTCCTAATTATAAGAAGCTGGTTATCTCAGGAAGGTGGAACACAAAGCCTTTGGCTTCTGCTGATTCTCAAACCAGAAAGGGATTTGCACATCATAGAAATAGCCAGTTCTACAAGGCTGTTTGTGTGGTAGGCATAAACCCAGGACATCATATATACTGAGTATGTACAACACCTCTAAGTGACACCTCTAGCCTTCTGTAACATACTTCAAGCTGCTGACTGACAGTCATTTTTCTTTTTCTTTCTTTTCTTTTTTTTTTTTTTGGTTTTTCAAGACAGGGTTTCTCTGTGTAGTTTTGCGCCTTTCCTGGAACTTGCTTTGTGGACCAGGCTGGCCTCAAACTCACAGAGATCCACCTGCCTCTGCCTCCCGAGTGCTGGGATTAAAGGCGTGTGCCACCACCGCCTGGCAGGTCATTTTTCTTTAAAACAAAATGTTATGTGATTTGCTATTTTACCTGTACATATGTCTGCACCTCATGTTTGGCTGGTGCCCTCAGAAGCCAGAAGAAAGTATTAGATCCTCTGGAACTGGAGTTACAGATGATTGTGATCCATCATGTGGGTGCTGGGGATCAAACCAGGGTCTTCTAGAAGAGCAGCCAGAGCTGAGCCATCTTTCCAGCACCTGACACTAACTCTTGCTTATACATCTGTCTAGTTTATGATATCAAACTCAGAGCAGAAAACTTAGTGCTCCTCTGGCATCCTACTGGGCAACAGAATGGGAATAATAGAAAACACAAGAGTGAACCTGGACATTTCCTTACCTGCCACAGGGCCCACTGAGAAAGGAGAAAGGAGAATTCTGGGATCTTTAATAGCTCTGCCTCACGCTGCAGCCAATAAGTGAGATCAAATGGCTGCATAGTACTTTCCCCCCAAATAATTCATTATATAAAGCTGCTGAGAAGTGAAGTCTCAAATTTATAGTCCTTAGTAACCTGTGCCAGAATTTCTGAAACGAGAACAGCCTGTCAGAAACACCCTCCAAAGCACAGTGCAGGCTCAGTTGTCCACTCTCGAGAGGGTACAGGGTTCACAGGGTCCTGGAGCAGTCCCACCCTCATGGTAGATGCTGGCTGTGCTGGCTGTCAGTAGTCGGGCAGGCCAGGTATTGAGAAGTTGGAAGCAAAACTCTCCACATCTTCACGGAGAGTCCTCACAGCACTCTGGTACTTCTCATCCCCTGCCAGCTTCTCCTTGAACTCCTTGAGTGTCGCCCTCACGGCCATGTCGTTCTGAATCTGCAGAGTGAGCTCTATCCCTGAGCAAAAGACAGTGGTGCCATGTGTGGCTTCCTTCACTACATACCCTGCTATAACTCATAGGTGTCAATGTTCGCAGGTGATTCTAGAATGTGTCCCTTGGCAATAGACATTTACAAACCTCATACAAGAGGGAGTTGTAGACCAGCTTTCACCAATGGCTGGGTCTTAGCTACTAAAACACTTGAGAAACTCCATACATACAAGTAAGGCATTCAAACTTCCAACACCTTACCCCTTACCTCTGTGGATAAAGCGTGCAACTTTTCGGAAGTCTTCTTCCAAAAGTCCACGGGATGTCAATGCTGGGGTCCCCAGTCGCAGTCCACTGGGCCGTAATGCGCTCCTGTCACCTTTGAGACATACAAGGTCTTGAGCTGTGCCAAACCCACCACTGTGCCCGCTGTATTTTAAAAAAAATGGTTGGGCAAAGATCCTGGTCTGTGGATCCCAGCTTGATCTAGCAAGGAGGCAACTGACTTAAAAACTGGGGTCTGAAGCTAAAGAAGCGTATGGACCACTGTATTAACCTATGAAAAGCAGTCCATGGTGTGGCTCTGGGTCCTTCAGAGGTTAACATCTGTCTGGGCCTGACAGGAGAAATGCTACTTGTTTTAAAGAGCCCCTGCCTCTCTTATAGTCAATGCCCTTCCCCTACTGTGGTCTGTCTCCTAAGCTGAATACTTCCAACTCCAACACTGACCGAAAGAAATGCAGATAGGAGGGCTGTGGAAGGAAAAACCACAGGTATCTCACCTGGACAGGTATTCTTGTTGCAGGCAATAGAACAGGCTTCTAGTACCTTCTCAGCCCTTCCACCATCGGTGCCCATGGGACGGAGATCCACTAGGATCAGATGATTATCAGAACCACCTGGAAACAGTTGGATACAATGGACTATAGAAGGTTGGCCACACAAGGGAAAGAACCTGCTGTTCTGGAGAGGTGGGCAGAGATGTTCCAAATCTAGGAACTGGGAAGAGGACATAACTGGCCACACAAAGGGGTGTGGAGCTTCTGGCTGAAATGTCCAGCAGCTTCTATAGCGCAGACTGCCTGTGCCATGGTGGAGACCCACACAGGCTGAAGAGCTCTCAGTTTTTCATATTCTGTGACATTTAAATGACTCTAGGTAAATGTTCTACCACTGAGCCACACCCTCAGCCTTTCTGAAGCCAGTTTTAAGAGGCTCCTCCTGGGACAAGTATGGTGTTATATGCTTTCAATCAATCCCAGAACTCATGGATCTCATGAGTTCAAGGCCAGCCAAGACTACATAGTGAGACTTTTATCTCAAAAAATCAAAACCAAACCAAACCAATAACAAAAAAGATCTCCTTTTAAGTAGCACCGGAGTAATTAGTAGAGGTTCAATTACTCATGCAGATGAGGTAATGACTACATGTTCAGGAGGCTCTGTGCTTTTGTTCCAAACCCCATGAGGCTTGTAAAAGAGACTGAATACCCTTCATTCAAAATGCTCTAGACCAGAAGCAGTGTTTTGAGATTTGAGTTTTTTCCCATTTGCTAGACCTTATTGGTTGAGCATCCCTAACACAAAAATTCTAATCCAAAACTTTTTAGGCATCTGGTTTGTGTTCAGAGCCTTCAGATTTCAAAGGAGATATGTATTTGTGACATAGGTAAGGCTAAGATTCCGATCTCAAGGGTTCCTAAAAGTTCATGGTGTTAAAGGCTTGCTCTCTGTTCTAGCATGGTCGAAAGGTGACAGAACCTGAGAGATGGGACTGATGCTGGGCACTGTGGTTGGAGTATGCCTATATCATACCCAGCATTCTGGAACTGGAGGCAGGCCAGCCTGGGCTATATAATGAAACCCTGTTTCAAAAAGACACTCCCCCATCCCCCCAAAAGACAGGCTTAGTAGGTCTTTAAGTCACTGGAGGACTGTGGGATCTCAGCCCCTTCTCTTTCTTGTTCCCTGGCTGAGCGCTAAATGGCTGTTTCTCCACCACAAGCTCCTACCACGATGCACCTGCCCAAAAGTAAAGGAGCTAATTGGGTAATCTACTGTGGACTGGACCAGATGCTCCAAAAGTGAGCTAGTGTGTCTTTGTGTTAAGCTGATTATCTCAGGCACTTGGTAGACACAGCTGGCTAACAGAGGAGGACTGATGATAACAGAACTTTCTGGACCAAGCCCAAGGTCATGAAGATCCTGAGGCTCTAGGTCTTTCCACTTTGAACTTTGATCAAGCCATGCTGTGGCCTTGGAAGACCACTGTTCTCACTTCAACCCCAGGCTGTTCTTCAGGGATGATTCCAAAAATGCAGCTTAAGTCTACAGCTTAGTTTTGCAGATCCACAGCCAAGTCGCACGTCTGCAGCCCTGCTTCCATCAGCTGACATACTGGAACCCCAGGCCCGGATCAAAACATGACTGGTATGTCACAAGGCTGTTATGAGAATCCTATTTTATACTCAATACTTGACAGGAACCAGGGAGAGCCTACTGTGCCCTGGCCTCATGGATGGTGTGAGCTATCACCACATGGAAGGATGCTGGCTTTGCCACCTGCAAATGGGTGACAGCTGTAACCTGACATCTCTCAGGTGAGTCAGCTATTCTCAGAATGTGCAGAGTCCCCATACTGGGTGTCGCGTGGCAGCTACTAAGGCACACAGCAGGACAAGACCTGCAGCTGAGGGTCTGCTCAGCCGCCTGAGGTGGCAGGAGTCACTGCAGTGATAGCAAACCACACCCTGACCAGATGAACCGAGAGGCAAGACTTCAACACACCACCCAGGAGAGCAGGTCTGCCCAGCACTGTGTGCATTCGGTATACCTGTGACTACTTTGTAGCCTAGCTCAGTGAGGGCCTCAGACAGAGCCCTGCAGTTGGCCACCACCTGGAGCTGGTAGATTTTGAATTCTGTTGTCATGGCTTGCTTCAGGGCCACAGCAACACCTGGAGGAGGAGACAGATTTAAAGACAGTGGTGCTCAGGGGCAGGCCTTGCCTTCAAGGAACCCAGTGTCTGAAGTACTACACCCCTCCCCCACGCACCCAATTATACATTTTGTTCTTTTACAGTGCTAGGGACAGAACTCAGGACTACAGTTGTGCTAACACCCCCATATTCATTGTTTTAGCCCTATTACCCTGCCACCCTTGCAGAAGTCACTGAAGCCACTCCCCAGGACTGCTTTGGAGGTGATCCTATCTCTCGGGATGAAAGCCTAGTGGTAATCTGGTTACCACAAGGATGGCTTTTAGTCCTTTTTATGCTTGATATATGGAAATGAATCTCTGGATGAACAAAGTCAGTCAGTGCCTTGTGTGACGTAATGCAGCACTCTGAGCTGTACCCCCAGAAGGGATGGCCAGTTTGCCCCTCACCACTCAGGTGCACTGACACCCTTGTAATTATTCCTGAGGGCTGTTTGACTACAAGGGAGGAGGAGCAGAGCACCATGCAAAATGCACTTAAGTCCTGGTATGGAGCCTCTCTGGTATGTCTGCTTGTGGAGACACTTGGACCAGCAAGCCCAGCATCTTCGGTAGCAGGAACCATGAGAGCTAAGCATACAAGCACAGTAGGGAAATCTGAAAACCTGCCCAGGGCCCACTATATCCCACGCCCCACACCTCAGGCATCCTCTGTGCTCCACCGATGAGCTGTGTTAAGCTAAACTAGTTTCAAACTCAGAGATCTGTTTTTCTCTTCCTCCCCAATGCTTGGATTAAATAAATGCCCCATTTATTTCTTTTAATTTTATGTGTATGGGTGTTTGGCGTGTGTGTGTGTGTGTGTGTGTGTGTGTGTGTGTGTGTGTGTGTGTGCACACGTGCGCACGCATCACTTGCATGCCTGGTGCCTGCAGAGACCAGAAGTGGGTATTGGAGTCCCTGGAACTGGAGTTACAGATGATTGTGAATCCCCGTGGATGCTGGGAATTGAGCCAGGTCCTCTGGAAGAACAGCCAGTGCTCTTAACTGCGAAGCCATCTCTCCAGCCCCCATGTGCTGTCCTTTCCAGTATCAGTGTATACACTGATGTCTTGCCTGAGAAACCCCACCTTGCCCTGAGTGCCTCAATACCAACAATTGCCACAGTCACTGCCAAAGTGACAGTGAGGTGATCGAGACTGTTACAGGTTATCTATAAGCCATGTGTCCCAAGAGAGGGGAAAAAGGAGAGGAGAGCCTGGAGCGCTCCCATGGAACCCAGGAGGTACTACTCTAGCCAGGGTTCAAGGTGCAAGGGTTGTAAAATGGGAGCCTACAGCCCCACAGGTCCCGTAGAATTGGGCCGTGCTTTGCTTCACTGCCAGTCGTACTCATCTTTCGGATGTCTTCCCTGCTGCAGGGTGCTGCCTAAGCATGGCCATCGGAGTGGGACAGACGCTTCTCTCCTGTCCTCACCTTGTACCACTTTTAACTGCCCCCCTTTTTCCTGTACAGACATTTTCTCCCAAGTCCCTTCTCCAGTGTGGAAGTCCAGGAACATCCTTTGGAGGACAGGCAGGATGGGAATTATAGACTTCATGGGGCTATGACGGCTAGGGTGCAACTCAAGGGCTCTACAATAGACCTGGTGAGGTTACCAGCAATGGCATGGTTGTGGGGGCCCCCCTGGAGGCCTGGGAACACAGCAGAGTTGATGAGTGACTCCAGCTCATAATGAATCTCTTTGCCAGTCTTGGGATCCACGCTGCGCACACCTGGTAAATAAACGAGACTGTTAACGAACAGACCAGTTCCTTTGACTCACAGCCAAATTGATACGTGTAGGCAGTCCCACCTCGGCCTGGACTGGGGTGCAAGTTACAATGCCAGAGCAAAGGGCCCCTGCGGATAGCTGGATTACTGGTTTCAGTTGTACACCACCCCCCACACCCTGCTTTTTGAGACAGTCTTGCTTTGCAGCTTTGGCTAGCCTGGAACTTACTATGTAGACCAGGCTGTCCTGGAACTTAAGGGATCCGCCTGCCTCTGCCTCCCAAGTGCTGGGATTAAAGGAGTGTGCCACCATGCTTGGCCCCCTTTTTTCTTTTTTTACATTCTGGAAAACTAATGAGTTTATTACAAAGCAATCGGTGATGGTTTAGACATGAGCACAGGTGATCTTCAGACAGAAACATTGGAGTCTGCACTCAGTCTGGATGATGACTCTCCCATGGCTACCTAGATAGATTCCCCTTCCCTATCCTTTACCAGCCTCTAGAGTCTGGCCACATGCTATTAGGGCAGACTTGCACGCAACTGGTCAGATGAGTGGCTGGATACTCAGATGTGAGTTCCAGGACCCTCTCTCCCCCACCCCCTCCCTTTTTCCCTTAATTAAAAAAACACAACTCTAGCAAAGGTGTGAGGTGCACACCTTTAATGACAACACTCAAGAGGCAGAGGCAGGAGGACCTTGGAGTTTGAGGTCAGTCTGTTCTGCAGAGCAAGTTCCAGGACAGCTAGGGCTGTTACACAGAAACCATGTTTCAAAAATAAAAGACAAAAACCCCACAAATCTATTACTGTGTATGGGCATGGTATGTGTGTGGACACACATGTACTATGTATGGCAAGTACCATGGAAAAGATCAGAGGGCCACTTTGTAGAGTTGGTTCTTTACTTCCGTTCTACCTTTATGTGGATTCTGGGGATCGAACTCAGTCACTGGGCTTGTGTGGAGTATGACAGTGACAGTATGATGTAGTTAGTAATGCTCAGATGACTCTTCGTGAGGAAAAGCAGATAGTAAAGACAATTCCTACTCAATGGTAAGTATCAGTAACACCTACATATTCTTGTAAGGCAAGAACTGCTAGAGAAGCACTCTGGGTCAACTCACTGAATCCCCACACAGTCTAGAGGCGTAGGTGCTACTGTGGTACTCTCTGCTCTAGAGGTGAGGAAGCAAGACTCAGAGAAGCTGATGGTGGCCCAAGATGACACAGCAGCAAGAGAGGCCAGATCCACTGACTGGCTGAGGACCAACCAGTCCCACTGCACACAGCAGACACACCAAGGGAGTCCAACTATAATCTGATCACTTGAGAGACTGAGACAGGAGGCTTGTGCTACAGAATGAGACCCTGTTTCCAAACAAACAAACAAAAACCAAACCAACAACTCCATACCAAGCAAGCTGACAAAGGCCCTCGGGGGCCAGAGGACCTGGGAGACTGAGGAGGCACTTGACTAGGACTTGCCCTCGCACGGGTCCCTCTCTCGGGGTGAACCCATTCCAGGGCACCCTGTCCTTCACAAAGAAAAGAGAACTCTCCCCGGGGTTCCTGCCGGCTTCTCCGGGATCAGTCGCGTTACCGCACTGGACGCCTCACAGCGCCCATCTCCGCCACTCCAGATTTGGGGATCTGAACCCAACTCCCTTTCGATCCGCCGAGGGCAACGGAGGCCATCACTCGTCCCTTCGGAAGGGCGCTTGCCCATCTCTCAGGACCGACTGACCCATGTTCAACTGCTGTTCACATGGAACCCTTCTCCACTTCGGCCTTCAAAGTTCTCGTTTGAATATTTGCTACTACCACCAAGATGGGTAGGGTGGGCTAAGGCAATAAGAGCCTGCCAGGGTAAGACACACTGGAGGGCTAGTTTCTCACTTCTCCAAGGCTACCTAACTGTTGATAGGACTTTCACCGCCGTGGCAACTCCAGAATAAGGGGAGCATATAGAGGTGGGGTGTAAGGTAGTAGGAAGAGAAACACCTTACTAAAATGATGAAACTCATACAGAGGTTATTTGTATGTTTTATGCATGAAACGTGAGTCTGAAGTACCTAGTCCTGGCTGGCCTAGAACTTAACTGACAACCAGGCTGCCCCTGAACTTGCAGCTGTCTCCTGCCTACACTTTCCAAGGGCTGGGATTACAGATGTGCACCACCATGCCACTCCTGTATCCATGTTTTATAGCTTAATTATTGTTGTGTGTCAGTGTGTGAGTCTCACTGTTTCCCACCCAACCCCCTTCTGAGCAGTCTCAGGCTGGCCAGAATTCCTGATCCTCCCGCTTCAGCTTAAGAGCAGGAATTATAGGTACGTACCACCACACCCAGCCCACATTAGTCTTTATGAGGGCCATCGAGACGGCTCAGCAGGTAAAGGTGCTTGCTGCACAAACCTGTTAACCCGAGTTCAATCCCCGGATCCCACAACGGAAGGAGAGAAACAACTTCCAAAAGTTGACCTCTGTCCCCGACTCATGTGGCATGTGAGTACTCCACCAATAATGGTATTTTAAAAAAAAAAAAAAATCCTCTCTGACCAATATACTAGACCATAACAAGTTCATCAAAATATTGCTGCATTCTGGAGCCCTTGGATACCCCAACCTTCCTCCTGTGGGGAGGGTCAGGTGAGCAGGGCACTGCCTAAGCCCCTTCCTGTCACATACACACACCCAGGCCAGAACTGTGGCTTGGGGCTTCCTTCAAAGCCCATTACTGCTCTTTCCTGAGGAGCTCTCAGAATCCTGACCGTCAGAGTTTTCTCGGCTTCTTCCACACAGGAAATACTAACCCACCCTCTGCCTGTCCCGGCATGTGGGAACTTACCCTTTCTGTAGAATATCATGCCAGCACGGCAGCCTCTCAGGGTTTTGTGGGTTGTGGTGGTCACCACGTGGCAGTGTTCAAAAGGGGAGGGTACCACCCCAGCTGCTACCAGCCCACTGATGTGTGCCATGTCTGCCATGAGATACGCCCCGTTATCGTCAGCGATCTTTCGCAGACGTGCGTAGTCCAGGTTTCGAGAGTAGCAGCTGGTACCTGAGACACAGGAGGTGACAGAGGAGTGTCAAGGATGTCCAGAGCAGTGAGCCAGCCTCTGATGCACAGATCTGCAAGGAGATCCTCCCCCCGCCCATCTTTAAGGACAGATGTGCAGTGTGCCCTCAAAACCATCCCTGAGCTGAGTGTGGTGGTACACACACACACACACACACACACACACACACACACACACACACGGCACTTTAATCCTGGCACTTGGAAAGCCAGTAATCTCCGAGTTTGAGAGCCAGGGCTACACAATAAGACTTGTTTCAAAACAGTCAAACAAAATAAAACCACCCCTGTGTTTTTATACATGTTAAGCCTAAGGCGTCAACCACTGATCTACTAAGCACTATTGATGGCAAGCTGTTAAAATTTGTCTGAGAGGGATGTAAACAAGGTCTGCCTTTCCCTCACATGATCCCAATAACAAATCAAAGTACAAGCTCACCGTGGGAAACCAGAGCTTATTGGGCTTACTTATGGGTGAAGGTTAGTGACAGAAGTGTAGGTGGCCCAGATGCAGTTGTCCTGGAAAGTCCTCACCAGCATGGATGCCTTCTCCATAACAGTGTAAAGAAAGCTCCCTTCCCCGTCTTCCCCAGCAGATACTCCAGCCCCTCATGGAGGCCACGCGCACTTAGGGCAGAACGGCACAGATGGCTGGAAGATGTGGCCTGACACTCGGGTGAGGGTTCAATAACTCTTCTAGCTCCCTCCTGTCAACCCTCCACAGACCCAATCAAGATGGACCCTTGTCAGCAGGCACAGCTGACTTCATGAAGATGGCAGCCGTCTGGCTCAAAGAATAGCTTTTTACAATCCAAGTCTTAAAAGGACAGAGTAAGTCTCAAGTTGTGAGCTCTGCACAGTGAGCTGGAGGATGGGATATCTTTCTATCCTTCCCTGGAGGAGGCAGAGGCCCTGCCCAGGAACCAGGCTGCGTCCCACTTGCCACTCACCTGCAATGATCAGCTTTGGGTGAAAGAGGCTGGCATTCTCCTCCAGCTGGTCGTAGTTGATGTAGCCAGTGTCTGGGTACACCTGGTGGGAGCAGGAAGACACAGGCTTGGCTGCTTCCTCTGGCCACACAGTGCGCCCTGCACACCCACCTGAGCCCATTCAACCTGCCACAACACGGACCAGGACCCGAGGCAGGGCACTGTATTCAGCTTGCACAAGGGTATAAAAGGGCAAATATCACATAGGCTTGGGAGTCCTCACAGGGGCCTCAGGATAGAGGGGAGTCTTAGCCCTGAGTACTACACCATGTTACAGAACAAAAAGCCCAGGAAATGAGAAAGGCACAGCCAAGCCTATAATCCCAGCTACTGGCTGAGGCAGAAGGATTGTTATGAGTTCAAAGTCAGCCTGGGTTACAGCGTAAGACACTGACTAATCAATAAAGACAAGAGATGGAGAAATGGCTCAGCAGTTAAGAGCATTTGCTGTTCTTGCAGAGGACCCGTGTTCAATTCCCAGCACCCACACAGATGCACACAACTGTCTGTAACTCCAGTTCCAGGAAATCTGACACCCTTTTCTGACCTCTTCAGGCACCAGATACACACACGTTTTATATATGTATACACAGACACACACAGACACAGACACACACACACACACACACACAGGCAAATACTCATACACGTAAATTAAATCTTTAAACAAACACCCAACAACAACCAAGACACACACCTGGAAGCATCCGAGCACTCACAGGCTAGCAAGCTTCTTTCTGGCAGGGTAGCAGAGGCCACCAAGTAGAAGGAGACCAGAGAGAGGGAGGGAGGGAGTCTCCATTTTCAGAAGGGAATGGAAGCAGATATGAGGTGTGAACTAGAAATAGTAAAAGAAGTCAGGGTTGCCGTCACTGCAGAGAAAGAAACCCTTGGCCCTGCACCGGGTAGCTGATGAGAGCCCAGGAGAGATGGGCAGGGGCTGAAGTGAGAGACAAATGGTCTGAGGAAAGTGGACAGAAGAGAGCCCTGGGGAGCTGCTGGAAGAGGCAGCCTGGCCACAGAGCTGGGCCTCTTGGACCCTGCTGACCTTGGTGAAGGCAAACCTGTGCCAGCAGCTGTTGCTAGGGGTCTGGCTATCTGATCCTTTCTCAGTCATAGCTTCCATCATGTCATAGCCTGGACCCAAACCTTAACCCCCTTCTAGTAGAAGGGGATGCGGCAGTGCTGTGTAAATGAAAATTACTTCTCCCCATGGGTGCCAACTCATAAGGAAAGCTCTGAGGAGACACACACACACCCCTACCTTATAAGGCATAGATTCAAAGAAGATAGATGTAGCAGAGATTTTCTTCTTGTCTGTCATGAAGCCATGAGTCAAATGACCTCCATCTGGCAGGTCCAAGCCCATGATACGCCCATGGGGCTCTACCAGGGCAGTATACACAGCGAAGTTTGCAGGGGAGCCTGAACAGGGAGAACAGAGAGGCCATGAGTATTTCTATCCATGAGACACAAAGTGGCATCCGGGAGCTTGGCTATTAGACAATCACTCAGCAGGCTATCACCATGATTTTCCTAGTCCCACTGATGGTAAGTTCCAGGGCAGAATATGCTACTTGGGAGGGGCGTGCAGAGCTAAGTAAGTCCAAAGGCAATGGAGATGGATGCACATATTCCCTGGCTTGTCTGTTATTTATGAGAAGCCATATGACTTGATGGCTGTAACACCATAGAGCCAGGCCTAAGGAACTACCCAGGGTCTATGTGGATGCAACAATCACCTGAATAAGGCTGGACATTGACTCCCCAGCACTGAGGATCCAGATGATAGGCCTGCAATGCACGCTTCTGACACAGTGTCTCCAGCTCATCAATGAACTCATTCCCACCATAATACCTGTGAAGAGAAGCATGATCCACATCCCCCTTGGGCCCAGTCTCTGCCTAGCAGAGGCCAAAGACGCCCAAGGGTGGGCAGAGCATGGTGGGGGAATCTGAGTCCTGCTCTAAGGCTGCTGTGAGGATCCAGTGAAATATTAGTAGCTAGGCCAGGTTTGGTGGTACACACCTTCAATCCCAGCACTTGGGAGGAAGAAGCAGGAGGGGTTCCAGGCCAGCTGGTGCTATATACAAAGATCCTGTCCCAAGAAGAAAAGAAAGGGAAGGAAAAGAAACAAGGGTATCTCAGGACAGAATGCACTGTATTCTTTGAAGGACGCTTTTTTTCCCTTCCTGTTTCCATTGGAACAAACACATACATGTGCAAAAAACACTGTCAACTTCTGTATTTCCTTTGCCTGATAATGATTGTAATTGATAGATAGACAGACAGTCTGATGATGGATGTGAGATAGATAGATAGATGGATGGATGGATGGATGGATGGATGACCACTTGAACTCAGAGGGACGAGGCCAGCCTATCCTAGGCAGGTCTTATGAAGGGACTGTCGAGTATGACTGCTCTGAGAAAGATCACAGAATCCCGCCGAGCAGAGAGCTGGAGGAGTTACATCAGAGAGCAAGGGAAGACAGCCTGACAGCTAGGAAGCTACAGGGCTTTGAAAGGTACACATTAGTGGAAAGCCGGGCACTGTAAATTACAGCGGCCACGGCACTTGGAAGGCTGAGGCAGCCTGGGCTAGACAGTGAGTTCAAGGTCAGCCTGAACCACATAACAAGAAATAAAACCAAAATGGTCAGAGCGGGACTTTAAGAACACTCAACTAGGCCAGGTGGTGGTGGCGGCGGCGGCGGCGGCGGCGGCGGCGGCGGCGGCGGCGCACACCTTTAACCCCAGCACTCCAGAGGCAGAGGCAGGAGGATCTCTGCGAGTTCCAGGCCAGCCTGGTCTACAGAGCGAGATCCAGGACAGGCATCAAAACTACACAGAGAAACCCTGTCTCGAAAAACCAAAAAAAAAAAACAAAAAAAAAACAAAAACAAAGAACACTCAACTCACCTTTGGCCTGGATACCCCTCGGAGTATTTGTTATTTAAGCAAGATCCCAGGGCCTCCAACACAGCTCTGCTGGCAAAATTCTCTGAGGCAATCAGCTCTAATCCAACCTTCTGCCGGTAGCTCTCTTTTTTAATGATGTTGTAAACCTTATCAGAAGAAAACAGACGTGGGGCTGGAGGGCAGCTCAGCTGCTAGAGTGCTTATCTAGCATTTAATCCCTTGCTTGGGTTTGATCCCCAGCACTGAACAGTTGGGGAGGGTGGCACATGCCTGAAATCTCAGTCCTCAGGACGTGAAGTTTCAAGGTCACCCTTGGCCGTACAAGAGTTTAATTAGAAAAAAGGCAACAAAAAATAAATTAACAAAATGAACAGGAACTGCTGGCACGTGTCTCTAGTCTCAACACCTGGGAGTGAAGGTGGGGTGACAGAGGCTCAGGGTCACTCTCGGACGGGATGACCAGAGGCTCAGGGTCACCCTCGGATGGGATGACCAGAGGCTCAGGGTCACTCTCGGACGGGATGACCAGAGGCTCAGGGTCACCCTCGGATGGGATGACCAGAGGCTCAGGGTCACTCTTGGACGGGATGACCAGAGGTTCAGGGTCACCCTCGGATGGGGTGACCAGAGGCTCAGGGTCACCCTCAGAGAGCCAGAGAGCAAACCAGCATGATTTAGCATCATACCTAATTTCTATTGTTTTTGTTTGTTTGCCAAGTCAGGGTCTCACTATGTGTCTTGGCTGGCCTGGAATATAGTCCAGGCTGGCTTCTAATTCAGTGACCCACTTGCCCCTCTGCCAGCATTAAAGGCATGACCACCACCCCCAGCTAATTTTTAATTTTATCCTAACATTTTATTAAGTTCTTCTTTCTAAGAACCTTATTCCAAAAACGTTTTAGCAAACACAGGGAAACAGAAACTTCACTAATGGTTGCCCAGGGTTGGGAAATTTAGGGAGAATGAATGGGGTAGCTGCTCACAGATACCTGGGTATAAGAACGTTCTTCACTCCACTTTGAGTATAGATGCTATGGGACATTCAATTTCTCAGCTTTAGAGGCAAAGCACTGAGTAGACACCACTTCAAGCTTTGAACAGGTCTCTTTCCCAGGCTAGAGAGATTCTGAGCTCCCCTCCTGATCCTGGGCAGTGGCAGCAAGCCACAGTGCCCAGCGAGCCCATGATGGGAAACGCTCCTAACTATCATGCTCCACGCTGCCAAGCCTGGACGTGACAGGTGAGAAGTAGATTCCGTGCAGCATGGCCTATTATCAACTTATATGGGTTAATTAGAGCGTAACTACAGTGTGAACTGAGGACCATTGTGTACTAAAAACACTGAATCGTACAACTGAATAACATATCAATAAAACTATTATACATCAAGTTGCTTTTAGGTATTATGAGCGCGTCTATAACTGTGCAATGTAAAGGAAGAAGAGCCAACCTTCTTCCTATGTCCTAGAGCACCTAGCACTGACCTCAGAAATACCTACATTTATCCCCAAAGGACTATCAGCCACAGCTTCTCCATCGGCCCCCTTTATTGGTGGTGCCAGAGATGTAATTGGGAGATTAACTGCTCTGCTGCCGCACTACACACCAGCCTCAATCTGTCACTCTACAAAGCTGTCTGTACGTAGTAGTCTACTCAGGATTGTAACAAGCAATTTAGAGGCTGGGAATGCAGCAGTGCAGTAGTAGGACATCTGCCTAACAGGTGTGAGGCCCTGGGTTCCACCCCTAACAGCACAAGAATCAAAATGAAACAAAACAAAATCCCCACAAAACAACAGAACACCCACAGTGATCCTAACAAGACCGCCAATGTAAAAGCCTGTGAAGGAGCCATCTCACCTCAGCGTCACTGTCCTTAAGGGGCTGTGTCAACATCTTCTCATGAGAGGCCCACAGGCTGACATCCATTTTTGCCATTGCACTGGTTCCGAGTTGCCTAAAACCAGGGGAAAGTACATGTGGATTCCAACATCAACCTCCAGCAAGTCGCCTCCGTGTGGCTGATACACTTTTTTTGGTAAACAGGAGCATAAATAAACCCCTGGGAATCGCTTGGGGCTCCTTTTTGGACTTCCGACCTGATTCTCCTCCTTCCAAAGCCCTCTTTCCTAAAGCCTCTTCCTTCCAAGGCTTTCTTAGTGGTTCTACACCCAGCCTGCCAGCTAAACAGTGGTCTTCTCTAATCTCCCACGGTATCCAGCACAGCTACACTGGAAAAAGTAATCTGTCCAAATGATCAGTCGGACCCTTTACTTAAACCAATCCCACTGGCAGAGAACTGGCAAGTTCCTATGAAACAGTACACATTCCAGACTTAGCAAATTCTCAGCTTTTCCTGGGTAGACACATAAACTAATAGAGAACATAGGCAACTGGGATACTCCTTCCAAGATGCCCAGCAGCAGCACTTTATAGGTTTTTTTTTCTCACATGGTCCAGGTTGGCCTTAGACTTGGCATGTAGCTAGAAATGACTTTGAACTCCTTCTCTTTCTTCCAAGTGCTAGGATTATGGGCATGCTCCACTATATGCAGCAAGCATTTTATAATTAAGTCCTGCAATCTCCACTCCATCTGGACACATTTCTCTCAGACTCCGTGGAAGCACACATGGAGTTCTGCTGTAAGAAACTCTGACTTGTTGGGGTCCACAGAGAATTCCTAGTGAGATCTGAGCTTGCTTTACCCAGCAGGGCTGCATAAGGGGATGGACTGACCACGTGCATGGTCACCAGGTGTTTGGAAGGGTCTGCACTTGGCTGTGCTGGGGGGAGGTCTTTGGCTCCACCTCTTGGCATTTCTATAAACAGCCCTTTAGAAGAGACAGAAGGGGCCGGTGGGTTTTGACCCAGGCTCTCCTGAGGCTGTCCTGTGTTTCTGTCTTTCCTCTTACCATCTAGGTATCTCTTTCTATCTAAATATTCCTCACTTCTCCCTGCTCAAGAGTACCCTGGCCATAAAAGTGGGGGCTGGCCCCTACACCGACTAGGCATCAAGGTGTGTTGTGCAAAACAGTCATGCACATAAAGTAAATAAATGCAAAACACTACATTCAGTCTGGACACGGTGGCACATGCCTTTAATTCCAGCACTTGGGAGGCAGAGGCAGGTGCTATCCTGGTCCACAAAGAGTTTCAAAACAGCCGAAGATATGCAGAAACCCTGTTGGGGTGGGGTGGGGGCTGGAGGGGGGATCATTCACAGCTCTTCCTTTACACAATGGCTGGCAGCCCTCCTGTCCTTTTCTGTTCATTTATGTAAACTTTATTTACAGGACAAGTAGTTAAGAACCTTCCACCAACTACTTTTTAGTGCTGTGGTCAACAAATCCAACTGGGGGCCCTGCCTTTATGAGGCTTCCTCTGGTGGAGAAGGACCATAGACCAACACAAATACTGACTGTATAAGGCCAATTAGGTAAAGAATTGAGCACTGGGGTGAGAGGTGCCTAGGACAGGAGGTCTCCTGATGGAAAGGACACCCCCACAGAAAGCGGCCAATCATGAGCAAAGAGCCTACTCTCCAAGTGGGCACACTCCCAGACAGACAAAACCAAGAGGCAAACTGCAGAAATAGTCCCAAACACTAGAGCTCCTCCTCTCTCTGGAAGAGGTAGACAAAGGAAGTGTCAATCACCTTCAAACAGAAAACTCTTAGGACTTTCAGAGTAGTTATTTTAACACAAGCATGGAATCATTAGACATATATATGGCCACACACGAAAAGCACTTAAGAGTCAAATTTGCAGCTGCAGTAGCAGCACCCCGGGAAGGAGAGGTTTATAGTGACCTCAGCCATGCACGCAAAGCACCCCATGAGCTTCTTCCCTCAAGATCGGCACCAGGTAATCCAGGCACCTCTCTGGGCCCTTGGCAAATTGGAAGCAGAGTCCATACCAGTCAAGTTGGGACCTTTGCTCCTAGAATCCCAAAGAGCAGCATTTTTATTAAACATTAACTGCTGAAGGCTAGAAAGGGATATCTCCTGACCATCAAGAGCGAAGATCCACTTGGAGTCCTCTTCTTCTCTGGAGGGCCAGCCCTCCTATCCTTGGGGAAGGAGCATTCAATAGTCCCTTTCTCCTCAGGAAGACCATATCACCACCCTTATCTAGGTACCATCAGTATCCCCATTCTGGTCCACAGATTCACTTGCTGCCCATTGACTGACCCACATGCAGTGGCTTTTCTGGCCCCAGTCTTCATGAGTAGCACTTAACTGAGCCCTAGGTGGGAGCTGCAGGGGTGGCCTCCTTGGCCCCCGGAGCTCAGCAGTCTGTTCTTACTCTTACTCCTCTCCCTGGAATTTCCCACTTTGTATTTTGTGTTGTTTGTTTGTGGTGTGTGTGTGTGTGTGTGTGTGTGTTTTCAAGACAGGGTTTCTCTTGTGCTGTTCTGTCCTGGAACTCATTCTGTAGACCAGGCTGGCCTGAAACTCAGAGATGTGCCTGTCTTAAAAGGCGGGTGCCACCATTCCTAGCCTATTCAGTGCATTTTTAATTAGACTAAGAAGGATCTTCAGACTATATATTTTGTTTTTGTTTTTCTGTGTAGCCCTGGCTCTCCTGGAACTCACTCTGTACACCAGGCTGGCCTCAAATTTGGAGATCCATCTGACTCTAATTGTCATTTTTTAGCTAACTCTGGGGAAAACAAGCAGCATTTTTTTTTTATTGAGGTCTATAGGTTTGCCAAAGCCCATATTCATTTATTACTATTACTGCTTTTAAATTGTTATAGGGGTCAGGCATGGTGGCCTTCCTTGTCTCACACGTAGACTTTTGTGTTCTGCTTTACAGAGGACCCCAAAGGCCGTGAAACTACTTTGTCTAACTAAGGTCATACAACAGAGCCAGAATTTGAGCTCCAGTTTACTTCCGGTCCTTCCCAGAACCCCAAGTAACACAATTATTCACCTCTCTTTGACATTCCCTCAAGGAAGAAATTTAAAATGGATTCCATAGGGAAACTAAACTGGTGTTTCCAGTCCTGCGACTGCCCGAGTCAAGGAAACACAGGTGTGCTTGCTTCAGCTAACCAAGGGTCCTCTAACTTCCAGACCTTGAAATAGAGGTCCTGGGCTAAGAACGCTACAACCCAACCTATCTCCTAGATAAGGGTAACACACTGCAGACAGGAAGGCGTTAGTGAATCAAAAGCAGTGATTACAGAACTAGAGACAAACCTCAGGAGCTTCACTAACATGTATAAATCAAGGGGTTCCCTCCCCAGCACCCCATAAACCAGAAGTGGTAGCTCTCGCTGGTGAGATGAAGGACAATAAGAAGTTCAAGGTCATCCTTGGCTGCACGGCAAGTTCGAGGCTAGCATGTGCTCCTTGAGACTCCCCACCTCAACAAAACAAATAACCGCAAGGATCAGACATTACATACCTAGTATTATTAGGAGGGAGGAGTATTTTTGTGAGAAGGTCTCAATCTGCGGTCCAGGATGGCCTCCAATTCGCTTGGTAGCGGGATCTGGCCTTACACTCCTGGTCCTCTGGCCTTAACGAAAGGGGCTAGGGCCGGCGTTGCTGGCGCACGCCTTTAATCCCAGCACTCGGGAGGCAGAGGCAGGTGGCTCGCTGAGTTCCTGGAGAACGCGCGAAGAACGATCCGAGTCCCACCGCCTGCCGGAAAGCCACACCGCGCTGTCTGGGACAACCCGCCAAGTCCCAACAGCCCAGCACGTGCCCTGGGAACCAGCCCACAGACCACGTGACACGCCGCGTCCCGGGGAACCCAAACTTGGCGCGCGGAGGCCAGAGCTCCACTAGGCTCTCCCTAGCACAGCCCTGCCCCGCCCCGCCCCTTCGGCGGCCCAATCAGAGGGCGCAGTCAAGTACAGCCCGCCCCCAGTCGTGATTCGCTGCGGCAGCGAAGGGCACAGGCGGAAGGAGGAAGAGAGCTGCTGCTGCAGGCCCCGGGAGGGAGGAGGGTACCGGGCGGTCCCTCACCTTGGGACCTAGGACTTTTGGGCTTTGGATCTGGCTGTGGAGTTGAAGGCTTGTGTCATCCAGAAGACCTGTATAGGGTTGGGGATCAGGCCTAGCTCGGGTTCAATTCCCAGTAGCTTTACAGCTATCTGTAACTCCAGTCCCAGGGGATCTGCCTCCAGAGTTCTGGGGTTAAAGGAATGTGCCACCATGCCTGGCTTAAATAAATCTACTTTAAAAGGAAAGCATGACAGCTAGGGTCCTGGTTCCTGTCACAAAAACACAGCTGGAGTTAGGCATGACGGCATTACCAGAACTCTGTAGTGATCTTGAGACAAGGGACAACCTGACTGAATACCAAGATTCAGGCCAGCTGGCTGTCTCAAAAATTAAAACAAGGCTGGACTTGTGACTCAGTGGTTAGAGAGCTTCCGTAGCATATACAAGGGTCTGGATTCAATCTGCATCACACACACAAAAGTAAGTAATAAGTAATGGAGCAAAATATAATGCCACCGGGCAGGAGAGATGGCTCAGTGGTTAAAAGCATTGGTTGCTCTTGAAGAGGACCTGAATTCAATTCCCAGCACCCACGTGGACAGCTCACAACCATTTATTTATACATTCAGTTCCAGGGGATCTGATACACATGGTGCACACATATACACGCAGGCAAACACTTGTACACATAAATAAAATAAACAATTAAATATATACACATATATAATGCCACATATGCATAAAATCTAAAAAATACTTTGGTAACAAAATTAAAATAAGATTTAAAAACATTTTTTAGAGCTGGCAGTGGTGGTGGCACACTCCTTTAATCCCAGCACTCAGGAGGCAGAGGCAGGCGGATCTCTGTGAGTTCCAGGCCAGCCTGGTCTACAGAGTGAGTTCCAGGACAGGCACCGAAACTACACAGAGAAACCCTGTCTCAATTATTTTTTATTTTATTTTCTGTATATAAGTGTTTTGTCTCCATATATGTATGTGTACCATGTGCATGCCTGGTGCCCATGGACATCAAAAGAGGGAGTCGAATGCCCTAGAACTGAAGTTATGGATGGTTATGAGCCACTACGTGGGTGCTGGGAACAGAACCTTGGTCCTTTGCAAGAGCAATAAGTGCTCTTCACCACTGAGCCATCTCTCCAGAACCTAACAAAAAGATTTTAAAAAATAATATTAAAAACAAAACCCCACAAGGGCTGAGAGTCACACCTCTGCTCTGTAACAGTCACCTCTCAGTCTCGTTATCACCCAGAAGTTCGATGTCTAGCCTTCTGATTCTTGGCATTTCACACCCCCTCATGATGCCCAACAAATCCCAAAGTGTGTAAAATATGACTAGTGTGACAGTCCAGAAGGCCAGACATAGTGACTTAGTCCTTGAATCCCAGCATGCAGGAGGTAGAGACAAAGGGATTATTGTAGGTTCCCGGCCAACCTGGTCTACATAACAGTTCCAGACTACATAGTGAGACTTTGTCTCAAAAAACTAAAAAATAAAATCTGACTCAGAAAAGCTTGCAAAAGAAAAAACAAAACAAACAAACAAACAAAAAAACAGTAAGAATGGGGTGAGACTCACAGGCGGTCTGGGAAGACACTGTCACTTTCATTAGTCACACATACTTGGAATCAGAGGATTTTCCCAAATGCCTCTTTGGCTTAGAGATAATTCATCCTGCACCACCCTTCCCCAGAGCGGACACCATCAAGTAGGGAGCTTGTTGGGACAAACAGAAGGTAAAGAGGTGTAATTACCCGGTGGAAATCAGAGCTTCCCTCCGGT
Source organism: Peromyscus attwateri (assembly GCA_902168425.1). Lineage (NCBI taxonomy): Eukaryota > Metazoa > Chordata > Mammalia > Rodentia > Cricetidae > Peromyscus > Peromyscus attwateri. Next base: position 29,273 of record CABHPP010128150.1, read on the forward strand.
GTTTGTCACTGGGGATTTACCTATGGGAAAACTTGCTATTGTAATCTCCTCACTCTTTGAAGTACACATAAACCCAGCTGGATAGGCTTTCTGTCAGTTTGATGGCATAGAAATATCTTTCCTACAGACTTGAAATGTAGCTAGGGCTGGTGGGGCATGTCTGTAATCCCAGTCCTCAGGAGGCAGGAGCCGAAGGATGCTAAATTGGAAGTCAGCCTGAGCCAGGTGGTAGTGGTAACCAGTGCTTGGGAGGCAGAGGCAGGAGGATCTCTGAGTTCCAGGGAAGACAGCCAGGGCTACACAGAAAAACTCTGTCTCAAAAAAAAAAAAAAAAAAAACCCTGGTGTTGTGATCCATGTCTATAATCCCAAAATTTGGGAGGCTAGGGCAGGATTGGAAGTTTGAGGCCAGTCTCTAAAGTGAGACCTAGGCTCAAAAAACAAACAGCAAAAACAAAAAATCCCGGGCTGGAGAGATGGCCCAGCAGTTAAGAGCACTGGCTGCTCTTGGAAAGGACCTGAGGAGTCCCCCAGTCTTCTGCTAGCTAAAGATAGCTTTCCCTACCCTGCAGCTGGAAGGTCCCTAACCACTATATCCTCCCACCAGTCAGCCTCTAGAATAATCTTTCCTTCACCAATCAGCACCTGATTAATACCTCCTCCCTGGAATTCCCCAACTCTGCTTAAAAGGAGTCACTATTTGCCACCCCAACATGTTAAAAATAATAAATGCTCTTGCTGATTGCATACGTGGCTGATGGTCTTTCTTGGGGGCTTCTCTCGGACCCTAACACCCAACACCTGCATAGTGGATTACAACCATCTGTAACTTCAGTCCTGAGGATCAGATACCCTGTCTGGCCTCCTCAGACACTGCATGCATGTGTACCATCCATACACTAAATAAAGGAGGAAAAAACCCACAATAACTAAAAAATCTACCTCCTTGGACGTTTGTTTTTCTTTTGGATAGAGGTTAAAATCGAGCATAGGTTGTTGTGACTGCAATACCCAAAGTGCTGAGAATAAAGTATTTATCAGGCCAGAAATGATATTAACATTTTAAACATTATGTTAATATATGTTTTTTTGGGGGGGTGAGTGGCAGGATGCACATGTGGAGGTCTGGAGACAACGTTGGGAGTTGAATTCAGGTGGTCAGGCTTAGTGACAAGTACCTTTACCTGTTAAGCCATCTCTGGCCATGATATAAAAGTTTAATAAAGATAGACACTGTGGGTTGATAATTATAGCTCCGTTGATAAAGTGCAAGTTTGCAAGAAGCCCTGGATTCGATCCCCAACACTGCATAAACTGGCCGTGGTGGTCAGTCCTGTAATCCCAGTATTTGGGAGGTAGAGACAGGATCAGAAGAGAGTTCTGGTAAACTAGCTGTCTGTTTGTTCTTTGGTTCTTGGTTTTTTGTTTGTTTTGGTTTTGGTTTTCTTTTGTGTTTTTGTTGTTGTTGTTTTGATACAAGTTTTCTCTTTGTAATAGAGCCCTGACTTGTCTTGGAACTTGATTTGTAGACCAGACTGGCCTTGAACTCACAGAGATCTGCCTGCCTCTGCCTCTCCAGTGCTGGGATTAAAGGTGTGTGCCACCACTACCCGGCTTGTTTGTTTGTTTCTTTGGGGCACTGTGGACAGAGAAAAATCACACTATTAGGAGTAAATGGGGTCCTTTATAGTAGTTAACAGAAGTTACCTGGCCTTACTTCCTGGGCCATTTCTGTGTCATATTTGAATAGAATTCAACATAACTCACTAACCTGAGTTCTCCCTGAGACTGGCCATTAAATGAGGTGACAGGGAAAGTTAGGCATCGGGTTTTAATTGTCTGTTTAGGGCATTAGAAGTCGCTATGGCTGGACATGGTGGCGCACACCTTTAATCTCAGCACTCAAGAGGCAAAGGCAGGCAGATCTCTGAGTCTGAGGCCAGCCTGGTCTACATTAAAGAGTTCCAGGATAGCTAGGGCTACACAGAGACTCTCTGTCTGGAAAAATAAAACAAAACAAGTCACCATGGCTGGGCATGGTGACACACACCTTTAGTCCAGGCTGTCAGGAAGCAGGCAGAACTCTATGAGTTCAAGGCCAGCTGGTCTACATAGTAAGTTACAGAACAACTGAGGCTACATAGTAGGACCTTGTTTTTTTTTAAATAATAATAATAATAATAATAATAATAATAATAATAATAATAAAAAGACGTCGCTATGTTCTCAGACTCCAGATGGCTAGAATCCCACTGCTAGAGTATAGTACTTTGCTTTATATTTTTGGCCTTGTCTTTACACAGATGGGCACACCAATTGCTGGAAAAAGTAAGGAGCAAATATATGATAGACAGAGCTGTCAAAGCAGTTTACTTCAGGACTAACTGTTTCTCTTGGATGTAATGGATGTGTTGGGTCGTGACAGATTGGCTATAGAAGGAGGTGAGATTTCTTTCTGTCTTTATAATCACGTGAAGGACTGCTTGGTGTACACCACTCTTTGGGCTCAATGCTTAATTATTAACAAAACTGTTTGTTTTCCACTGTTGACTAGGGTGAGAGTCCAGGGACTCTCCATTTCCTCTTTCTGTGGTGGAGTGTCAACAGTCAGCAGTCCCCAGCTTTGGGGTAGTCACAGCTGTGGTAATGATGACAGCTGTTATGCTCAGAGAACATCATTCTACAACAATGTCCTCGAGTGCATCTGCTTTCAGTCATGTGGGTACCAGTTGTGCATAGTCATAGAATGGTGAATAGGCAAGTTCCCCTAAAAGTTCACTTTGAGGACCCGATTTGCCTGTGCACTCAAAACTAATTCAGGCTGCATTGGCCTTCCTCCTCCTACACCTGAACATAAGTGGAGGAGAACTGAATAAAACCTGTCTAATTTTATGATCATTAAGGAAAGGAGAAATGTATTCTATTGTTTAGAATGAGATGTGCATGCAGCCTGATGCAGGTGGATGCCCTAGGTTGCTAACAAGTTGCTAGGTACATTGTTTGGAGGGTGTGTGTGTGTGTGTGTGTGTGTGTGTGTGTGTGTGTGTGTGTGTATGTGTGTGTGTGTGTGTGTAGTGCATGCAGCTAAGTACATTATTAGAAGAGGGGTGTGTGGGGCTGGAGAGATGGCTCAGAGGTTAAGAGCACTGACTGCTCTTCCAGAGGTCCTGAGTTCAATTCCCAGCAACCACATGGTGGCTCACAACCATCTGTAATGAGATCTGGCGCCCTCTTCTGTATACATAATAAATAAAATAAATCTTTAAAAAAAAAAAAAAAAGAAGAGGGGTGTGTGCATAGGCCAAAACAGGTGGAGTCCCCAGGTGGCTAAACTATTCCTTAAGCTTGTTTGTCTCAACTTTCCCAAGAGACTTTCCCCCTTGATTCCTTATAGTAGATGAAAGCAGTTCAGCCTTGTCGGAACTGCTTGGTCTAAGAATTTTCACTGTGGATTTTGTAGGGGGTGCTAAGCAACATCTACCCCCCCCCCAAGGTCCCAATGACAAACCAAAGCCTGATTCCACCAGAGTACATCTAGGGAACCAATGAGTAGGCTTACTCACAGAGCAATGGGTCAGGGATTCCAGGCAGGAGAGTTGTGACTTTAAAACAGTCACATTGGAAAGCTTGTGCCCTGCAGGGACAATGGTTAACTTGTGGCCCCATAGAGGGAGCTCCCCTCTCCTGGTTTTTACATACCTATATATTCCAGCCCCTTCTCTAACGCAAACAATAATAGGTCCAGCCTATATTGTTTGCTCCCAGGGTCCATGGAAGAGTCTAACAACCAGCTGAGGATTCTAATCTGAGGGATATTCAATGAATCTAAGCACACTGAGTTCTTTAGTCCATTCACTTTATTCTTCTAAGTCAATTCTTTCTACACAGTTTCTTTCCTGTTCTCTTATTAAGTGTCTCTCAGTCCCTCCTGCTCTCAGTCCCTTCTGCTGTTCTCCCAGGTCTATCTAGTTCTTTCCATCTCCGTCCTCATCTTTGTTCTTCTCCATCCATTCTCTCAGTGCTCTCAGAGAACCAGTCTATATACCCACACAGTAATTCTTTGGCAAAGCAATGTGAGGCTTGAAGTTTTCAGGGTCTCAGAGAGAGGTGATAAGGACCCACACACAAAGCAATTGTCAGCTTTCAATTACAACCCAAAAGGGGAGTGACTACAGGGGAGGTCTCTGGTAGGGTCAACTGAAGGCTAAGATCAATTAGGGAATTTATGTGCTCAAACTATAATCTAGAAATGGCTAGGTAAAATGTTAGAGGTCAATAAATCACAGGAAAGTAAACTGTCTTTGGTGCTGCTAGCTGCTTTCTGATAGGGAGGGGGACATACGTTAGGTGGCTAAGCAACCTATGTCAGAGCATGTAGTATTTGGTTAGTAAAAGCACTTTCACTCAGAGTAATTGCTAGGTAGAAAATCTAGGAACAGCACCTGGCTGAGGAGGAATAAAAACTTAATTTGCACAGGAAAGAAGCTTGGCACCTATTGCCTGTCTGGCCTTGTAGGCAATCTCCTTGGGTCAGTGGGAAGTAACTGCCTCAACTCAGTAACTAGCAAATGGCTAAAACATCATCCCTGGAATGTGAGCAGTAAATCTCTTAAATTAGAGTCTTGTATAAATAACCCGGGGTGAAGGTAAGGAGTTGAGGTTTTAATTGCTAGTGGTTATTGTTTCTTACCTGTAAGTGGAATGAGCTAATGTTTATCTGCATTTATCTTTGGAAAAAGATTTGTGTTAATGAAAAATAAGCACAGCTGGGGACAGTTGTCCAATTACCCCAAATGTATAGGGAAAGTTGTGCCCAAGATTGAGATGCAATCGTGAGATTACATGTACAGGTAACATGGAGATGCACGGTAAATAGGGAGACTCATAGCTGTTATTGCACAAGAAGTTTACAACAAGAGACAGCCAATTCATTCAAAAGGCAGTAATTCCATAACGCCTTGCGTGATGGTTTCCTCTAGCAGAACCCTTAGTTCTGATAGGTTGACCTTCTGAACACTAGTTGTTACTGCTGTATACTCTCGTGGATTTTCGCTACCAGCAGCTCTCAATACTCCTCCCAAGCCCCAAGGGCAGAATTGCATACAACTTATTGGGAAGGTGGCTGGATACTCAGATGAGGGTTCTGTGACCTTTCCCACCCCCTCCTTTTTTTTTTTTTTTTTTTTGGTTTTTCGAGACAGGGTTTCTCTGTGTAGCTTTGCGCCTTTCCTGGAACTCACTTGGTAGCCCAGGCTGGCCTCGAACTCACAGAGATCCGCCTGCCTCTGCCTCCCGAGTGCTGGGATTAAAGGCGTGCGCCACCACCGCCCGGCCCCACCCCCTCCTTTTATGAGGGAGCATCAACAGCCAACAGTCCCAACTTTGGATGGATGATCATTTTTAAGCAGGCCCAGGTGAACTCCTGAAGATGGTAGCAGCTTGGCTCAGAGGATAGTCCTGTACAACACTGCTTCGTGCTGAATAGGAGCACAGAACTAAATAGGGCAGAAATAATCTCTCTTATTCTGTCCCTAAAGTGGTTATATCTCCTGGGCCTCATTGGAAAGTGTGATGACTAATCTTGGTTGTCACCTTGACTATATCTGAAATTAACTGGGACCCAAGCTGCTAGGCACTCTTGTGAGGGACCTTTCTTAATCAGTCATATGAAGCAGTAAGACTCACCCTAAATGAGGACCACCCCTTCTGATGGCAATCCAGACAGGACATGGAAGAGGAAACTTTGCTTTTCTGCCTGCTCACCTCCACTCTTGCTGGCAAGTTCATCTATCCTGTTGCTGCGGCAGGTTCTAAGTTCAGCTTCTTTAGGATTCCAACGTAAACTGAAGACCAGCAGCTCTCTGGGAATCTCCCAGGACTCCAGTACTAGTTGAGATTGCTGAGACACCCAGCCTCAGGACTGAACTACCAGATTCCTGGCTTTTCCATCAGCACAGGGACATTGTTGGACTATCCGGACTGTATCCTGTAAGCTTGTCTATTAAAGTACGTACACACACACACACACACACACACACACACACACACACACACATCCATTCTATCAGATCTCACACACAAATGCCACATACAGATATATATATATGCTGATACAGAGAGAGCATCCATGAAACTTCCTAGCCTGCTGGTCCACGGCCAAGCAGGTGTTTCCCTCTCCATGATCACCCAAGTCTCATTTCTTTGTTGTTCCCAGTGGCAGCTGTTGTTGAGAGACCATCTGTAAGTAGACTCTGTATAAGCTTATTGAGAAGAAGAGGTCCAAAAGCAAAGGAGAGAGGAGGGGAAAGGAGAGGCTCCAGGGAAGGAGTACTAACATTACCCCATGTTTCCAGTCTGGGATTGAAAGACTATTACCAAGTTTTTCTTTTTCTTTCTTTTTTTTTTAACTTTATTTTATGTGCATTGGTGTGAAGGTGTCAGATCCCCTGGAACTGGAGTTACAGACAGTTGTGAGCTGCAGTGTAGGTGCTGGGAATTGAACCCAGGTCCTCTAGAAGGGCAGCCAGTGCTCTTAACCACTGAGCCATCTCTCCAGCCCCTACCAAGTTTTTTAATTGCATTATCTCTGTAGAGGACATTTTTGACATTTCACTGTACTTTTCTATATATATTAACACAAAACATCATTCCCTCTGGAGATACAGGTAAATTTCCTCCTGTCAGGCAGTAAGTGTGAGGCTTTCTATTTTGGAGACCCACTCCTGCAAGGTAGTCTATTTGATATTGAATTTGGGCTAGTCCTTCTGCAATCTCTTTTATAGTCCTGGCACTTTCTTTTTCTTTGTAGTTTTATTTTATTTTATTTTATTTTATTTTATTTTATTTTATTTTATGTGTTTGAGTGCTTTGCCTCATGCATGTCTGTGTACCACATGCATGCCCGGTGTAGGTCAGAAGAGGGGGTCAGATGCCCTGGAACTAGAGTTATGGATGGTTGTGAACTACCGTATGGAGCTGGGAACTCTGCAAGAGTCCTCTGCAAGAGCAACAAGAGCCATCTCTCCAGCCCCTCCTCAGGACTTTTATCACAGAAGTACTTGCTATTACATATCTCAGAGAGGAAGTGCCTTTTCAAAAAGAAAGCAATATTTAAAAAGCCTGTTGCCCACAAATAAGATAGAAGTATTGCGAATTGGGTAACTTGTGTGGGAGGTGTAAAGTGTGGTTATCTGAGGGTCTGCATGTAGCAAATTAAGCTGAGGCCATTAGTGAATCCAGGTAGCAACTGGAGGTACATATCTCCAGGCTTGGTCTGCAGGATAACTCCTTATGCCACCGAACTGGCTCTGACCAAAGGGGACCTTTCAGGTTGTTTTGACTGGGTTTGATTGTCTAGCCTTTCAAAGTACAAAGTACCTCTCTTTCAAAATCCCGCAGGAGCCAGAGAGTTTGCGATTATAGCTGATGAGAAGAAAAAATCCATTCTTACTAGACTTTTGTAGGAAGGGGGTCTGGGTTGGTCCAGAGGGAGGCCTTTTCCCGTAGAAATCTGAGCTGAGCTGACGGTAATCAAACAGGGAAGGGCATGGTGGTACACTCCCTTTTATCCCAGCTCTTAGGCACAGGCAGACAGAGCATCGTGAGTTTTACAGAATGAGTTCTAGGCCAGCCAGGACTACATATTGAGATTCTGTCTCAAGAAGAAAGAGAAGCATCCAGGGTGGTGGTGCTGCTGGAGAAATGACTCAGTGGTTAAGAGCACATACTGCTTTTGCTGAAGACCTGACTTCAGTTCCCAGCACTCACATCAGGCAACTGGAACGCCAGCTACCGGGATCCAATATCCTTTTCTGATCTCTGGTGGTACTGTGCTCATATACACATTCCCATACACAGACACACCAACATGCATGCTATTAAAATAAAATGTATACAAAGAAAGGAAGGAAAGAAGGTGTGTTAGCAGTAGCAGGGAACAAAGAAAGGAAAAAGTTTGTGGCAAGATGTTTTGAGAGACACTATAGGTAATTCCACTGAATGATTTGCTTCGGGCTTCCAGCAGGCTTCCCACCCTGGGATCTAGCCCTTTCCCAGCATAGACAAAAGGGGAACACTTGAGTCCCAGGTTAGATGTATGAATTAGGGCCTTCTGTGAAAGAAGATGTTGCCATTTGGGGTTAGTCAGGAATGGTCTGTGTATCTCAGTACGCCAGTTCATCCTGGGCTGATTGCTAGCAGCTGGGAGGGGGCCAGTAGGACGAACCTGTGAAGCTAAGACATCTATTCCAACACACACACACCCCACACCCCTACCTCTTTAGTTTCAGGACACAGAAGCAGTGGCGGCTTTGATGGACACATTGTTCTGTTTTCAGTTTTCTTTCTCGGAACTTTGATTGAATGTAGGACCTCATGACCTTGTGAGTCTAGGCACATGTTCCATTTCTGAACTATATCCCCAATCCCATTTTTTTTCTGTTTTAAATTTTCTGAATTTCCCTATTTGCTTGGTTTTGAGACGGGTTCACTATGTAGCCCAGGAGGACTGAGAACTCACTCTCAAGCTCAGACTGGCTTCAAATTCATAGCAACCCTTCCTCTTTAGCCTCCCAATGAGGCTTGAGACTACAGATGTCAACTATCACAGCTGGAGAATTTCACCGATTTTTGTCTTTATTTCTGCTTTCTTTTGATTCATGTACTATCTAAGCTCATTAGATTTGAGACTTTGTAGTTGGTCTTTCTTTGGGCCACCACCTCCCAAATAATGACACAGAGACTTATTATTAATTATGAAAGCTTGGCCTTAGCTTAGGCTTGTTCCCACCTAGCTCTTAAAACTTAAATTAACCCATTCATATTAATCTACAATTTGCCACGTGGCTCATTACCTCTCCTCAGTACTATGTGTCCTGCTTCCTCAGTGTCTGGCTGGCAAATCTTGCCTCTCTTCTTCCCAGAGTAACTATCTCTTCCTGGAAGTCTCACCTATCCTCTCTCACCTAGCTATTGGCTGTTCTGCTCTTTATTAAACCAATCATATGGTGTCTTGGCAGAGATACATCTTCACACTGAACAAAAGGATTATCCCACAAGACTTCTCTTTTCAGCATTTAGTGCCATAAACTTCCCTCTCTGTATTGTCTTAGGTACATCTAAAAAAGTTCTGTTTCGCTGGGCAGTGGTGACACACACCTTTAATCCCAGCACTCGGGAGGCAGAGGCAGGTGGATCGCTGTGAGTTTGAGGCCAGCCTGGGCTACAAGTGAGTTCCAGGAAAGGCTCCAAAGCTACACAGAGAAATCTTGTCTCAAAAAAAAAAGTTCCGTTTCTTGGGGGTTCTAAATAGATGGCTCAGTAGTTAAGAGCATTGGCTACTCTTCCGGAGGACCCAGTTTCAATTCCCAGTACCCACATGGAAGCTCACACTCATCTGTAACTCCAGTCTCAGGAGATCTGATGCCTTCTTCTGGAGACCCTAGGCACCTGGCACATAAGTGGTGCATAGATATACAGGCAGGTGAGACAACCATACACGCAAAAATTTGAAAAGGGTTCAGTTTCTTGATAAAAATGTATGCTTTTTAATTTTCTTTCTCGTGCTACGGATAAAACTCAGGGCATTGAACATGCTTACAACTACTCTAACATTGTGCTATATCCCTGGCCTAAAGGGAGTGGTTTTTGACAGAAACCTGGCCTTCTGAGTTCCATAAAATTCCAAATCCTATTTCCATTTTGCATTTAAGCTGGCTTCGTTGGACATTACTTTGGCAGGGGAATTTTATGCCTTTTTGCTATTTGCAGATAGGAGTGGAAGTCTATTTGTTCCACATCTCTGACACCTAGAGGAACTCTTCGTTACTATTTTGTACAAATAGAAGTCCAAGCTCCCAATAAGCCTCTGCTGCCACCCTCTTGGCTGGGATGAGAAAGAGTTTCTAGTTATTGCTTCCTGCACGGCCTCTTTCCATATGCGGGAAGTGGTCTTGTTGCCAGTAAGGAGTGATGGAAGTCCTGACGGAAGTCCTGATTCTCTACTTGGTTTCTGCTGATATCACACTGAGAGAATGGGGAGGGGTGGGAGCCCAGGTTACCCCACTGGCCCACTGACACCACTGGACAAGCGTCTCCTTACAGTCCCCCAGGAATGGAAGTCCCAGCCTGCCACATGTCCTTCCCCGAGACTGTTCCAGCGGAAGAGGAGGCAGTGGCATGGGTGGCACTCTAGGCTTTCTTCTGAGCAAGCATGGAGGAGGGCTGGGGTTTTTTTCCGTGGTTTTGGAAAGAGTTGAACTGTCATTGTCTGAAAGTTGTTTTCCTTTCTAAGCTGCTGCTTTCCTGGTCCTTTGCCAGAGAGAACAGTTTTTCCTGGGACTTTGTGCTTGTTGGCCTCTCTAGGTGGCCTATTCCTCCAGTATCTCATCTGGGATACATGAAGCCACCATGGTATTCCTTGGGGCCTGAGGTCCTAGCTGGTCTATTTTGTCCCTACCTTTCAGTCTTCTGGTGGTGTTCAGGGTGTGATTCATACACAATGGGAGAAATAGGAAAAATGTATTTAGTCCATCTTCTTGGAAATAAACGTCCCCTGTCCTGTTTCTACAGAAGGTCATGATGCTCTTCCTAATCAGTGAGGTCTATTTGTGTAATATCCTGGCTGGAAAGTTCAAGTCCTTATACTTGTATGTGATAAATCCAATTCAAATGGGCTGCAAAGTGCTGCGGGCCGCAGGAATATATCATAAGAACTCAGCTGGTTATGGCAAAGTCACTACCTGGAGGGATCAAGGATTGCCTCCAGAGGAAGCCAAATTCCAAGGAGCTTTTGGTGTTACTTGGCTTGTTATATATCAGCTGTCTTCTGTTATGAAAATCATGTGTGCCTTCATAGTTTTCCCAATTGACTTTTCCCTAAGAAGGGCTAACAGTGTGGACTGATCACTCTCTGGACATACACATTCCAGATATTTGGAGAACAGCCTCAGGAAAGGCTTTCTCTGGAATCAGATGTCTCTCTTAGCCACTTTCAAGGACTAGCAGTAATAGGCACCACCTAGGTCAGGTGGACGTTAAGTAATAGCTTTACACAATTCAGCTCGGACCCTCCTTTCTTACAGCCTTACTAATTTTATAGATCTTTAACTCCTTACCTAACCACTTCTAGGAATATTTAGATAACCCTCTGTACTGATAGCTATGCTCAGCCAGAACCCCAGTTCAAGCCTCCCTGTAATTATCATTATTGGCAGCATCTGGCCAGGTCCATCCCCAGTTGGAGGAAAGTACCTTATCAGAGATACCTCTGTACTCTCTAAGAACAGACTTAAGCATCCAGGCTACCTGTTTGAGAAGGCCTGGCGGGTGTGCCAATTAAGCTTTACTTCCTCCTTTCCCAAACCTTACCTCTAGTTCCAGATCTCCCTTTAACTATCTATCACCAGAGGCATCTAGCTGTACACAGGTTGCCTAGCAACTGAGCACACTTTCCCCCACCCTGCAGAAAAAAAAAAAAACAACAAAAAACCCCCCAAAAACCGGCAGATAGCTTGGACAGATAGGAGCCACAGGAAAAAAGAAGACAGTTTTATTTTCTCCCATTGGCCTAGCAACTTACAGACTCTTAACATTTTCTACTAATCACATTTAAGACTATAGTTGAGCACATAAGATTCCCTCTTCTTAGATATTACCCGAATTTAGCCTTTAGTTAATTCATTTCCCCATTGGTCACTTCACTTTGGGGTTGCAAATGATAATTAACGGTTATTGCCTCTCAATGTGATTCTTATCACCCCTCCGTTTGACCCTGGAAGCCTGGCTTTATATACCAGGACTTCCAGGGCATGAGGATGGAGAAGAGAAAAGAGAATGGAAGAACTAGATGAGAGTACTAGAGGGATGAGATGGAAGATGAGGAAGAGCCAGATGGGGAAGTACTAGCTGGGTAAGAACAAGCTGAAAAGGACCTAGATGAGGCAGAATTAAGATAGAACTTAGATAAGTATAGAGAGAAATCAGGCAAGAAAGGAGCTAGGCACCAGAACAGAACTGAAGCTGTGTATATAGGATGTTATGCCAGAGGAATTAAAGCAAGTGGACTATAGAGCTCGGTGTGCTGAGATTCTATTTCCTGAAAATAGTCCTCGCCGTTAGTAGTTCTCTCTCCTGAGCCCCTGGGATGTATAATATTAAGGCTGGTCCCTCTCATATTATACAAGAGCAAGGTACATTGGAATTTATTGTCTTGCTTCTAGAACAGTCTCTAAGCAGGAATGAAATGTGGGTTCACTAAGGTTTGGTAAATGGGATTAATCTTTCAGGATGATTCAGAATCATTCTGAATTGGCAAACAGGAGTATAGAGTTTTCAAAACTGTGAAGAGAAGCCATGCTCTCACATAAACATCTGTGGATATGTTAAAAGGAAAGCTACAGAACATATTTGAAAATGTAGCTTACATATATTTAAAAATAAAATTTCTTCTAGGTGCTCATGGTGATATAAATATTGTTATAATATTATATATATAATATATATATTCCCAGCTACTCAAAAGACTGAGGCAGGAGGATGGCTTGAACTCATTGAGTCCAGCCTGGGCAACTTGGAAGATCCTGTCTCTCAAAATAAAAGCAATAAAACAAACAATAACAAAATAAATATTCCACTGTATTTCCAGATTTTGTGGATACTTGTAAGGATTTTAATTCAAACATAATTGATTAATTAGGAATGATAGCTGTGGAAAGACATACACAGTTCCATGCAGCGTGATGGGGAGGTAAAAAAGGGGAGGACAGAAGAATGGACGGGAATATGACCAAAGTACATTTGCTGGGAACAGGGAAACACATTTTGCCATAAGTACTGCCATTTTGACTTCAGGCCCCATTTTACTTGCAGGGGAAAATAAAGTTCCAGTTCCCAAGCCCTGGGGGAGCCAGGAACTTTCCAATAGC
>CABHPP010128151.1:1026-42623 GCA_902168425.1 Peromyscus attwateri
AGGAAGGAAGGAAGGAAGGAAGGAAGGAAGGAAATAATGACTGGGTTTGGCAGCACATGCCTATGTTAGCACTCAGGACATTGAGTCAGGAGGATCTTGAGTTCAAGACCAGCCTAGCCCACATAGCAAAACCTTGTTTCAAAAAGAAAAGAATGATAAACAATGTAGTAGAGTGTCTCTAGGTGAATAGAGTTTAAAATATTTTACAAGGCATACATGTTGGAAATTTTTTTAAAAGAACAAGAAACACATCGGTCAGAAAGCACTATTTCAAAAACTTAATGGCTTTTTTTTTTTTAAAAAAAAAACATAGTAAATAGATGTTTTTGTCTTAGTTTTAATAAGGTCATTGATAGAGGACTTCAAAAATATTATTAATTAAGGTTAAGTAATACAAGTATATTGCCAGATTAACAAAAAGTTTGTCTATTGGTATTTCTTAGAGGGTTTTTCAAAGAGGGTGTTTGAAAATTACTGTAGCAGACAGACTCTGCAGAGAGGGTTTGAGGATGTGGGGGCTACAAAGTTTCCAGAAATGCAGCTCCATCTCTGCCTAAGGTTATTAAAGACATCCCGTGCTACAGTAGAGTGCTCATTGTCTGGAAAATGCTTGGTAAATGATTGCTAACTCATTTACCAAGGTTATAAAGGAAGTGTAAACAACGTCCAAATCTTTCTTAGAAAATGTAATTTGCCCTGATCATTTGGACTTTGCCCAACGTTTGCCAGATTATAAACTGCAGAAACATTTGTTCAAATAAATTTTTTCTCCCAGAATAGTTGACTTAGTATTTCATATCAAAGCAAGGTTCGCTCTGAACAGATACTCGACGCTAGATGCTTTGGCGTGCGTCTGGCAGGACGACCTGACGGTGTCTGCCTTCGCTCAGTGTTGAATTGTCAAAGGCTGCTTGTCCCTTAGCTGCCTGTAGGAGATGTGCCTGGCATAAGAAGATGAGAGTGGTGAATGGCTGGAGAGTAGTACCAGGCTGTGTCAGAGAGGAAAATAAAGAGTCATTCTCCTCCGAGTCTAGCTGCGACTGATTAAATCCCTACGAGCAGAGGACCACTTGTTGTTTGGTTTGCCCTTAGTTTGTTTTTGTTGAGAGGGGATTAGCCATCAAAACATTCCAGTGTTTCACGCTGATGACGTTTTTTCCTGGGTTAGAAGGTGAGCCTGCTGTTTGTTCATAGATCTTCAAAAGTCCAGTTCATCAGAACAGGGACTAGCGAACGTTTTTTCTGTAGAGAGGCAGACAGCAGGTGATCCCAGCTTTGCAGGGAGCAGAAGTCTACTTGCAGCTTCTTGATTCTCAGCCCTGCCGCTGTAATGGGAAAGCCACCCCAGGCACCAAGTGTGGTGGCGTACACCTTTACTCTCAACACCTGGCAGAGGCAAGCAGATCTCTGTGAGATCAAGGCCAGCCTGGTCTCCATAGTGAATTCCAGGCCAGTCCGGGCTGTATGCGAGACCCTGTCTCAAAACAAACAAAAACAAAAAACCTTTAAGAACAAGAACCATAATAAGTAATCCTAGTGTTAGAAGGTTTTATACATCAAGGTGAAAATGTTCAAACATATAGAACGCAGTAGCCAAGTCACTGACTCTATCTGTAACACTGTCCGGTCAGAGGACTGAAGCTCTTGTCCTGTTTAATCAGGTAGGAGGTGAGTACACAACCTCTCTGAACCTGGTCCTTGCATGTGAAAAGGCCATGTGTTTGAGCACCTTGTCTCTTGGGTAGGGTTGCCAAGTGCTATGGATATCTAGCTAAATTAAGGGTATTCCAGGGCACTGGAGGCTTTAATCCATCTTTGCCCCTTCTTTTTAATACTTACTACTATCTACAAATGTCGGGTTTGAGGTAGAAACCTTATGTAGAAGACATGATTAGAACCAGTAGTTGTTTGACAACCAGTGATACCAAAAAAAAAAACAAAAAACAAAAAACCAAACTTGAAAACAATATCTGTGTGGAATGTGTTTTTCAACTAAAAATGTTGAAATGTTGCATGGCTTTGCCAGTGTTGAGAAGTTCTAAGAGTTTTTCCCAGGGTCTGGATTCTCTGCTTCATCTGTCTGGGTAATTGTAATATACAGCATGCACATGACCAGTGTATTTCTTTAAACTGACTGATAACTTAGATGCATGCCAAACAATCTGAGCATAGACTCTTTCAGTTTTTATGTTTTGCACCTCACCTTTGGAAAGTGTTTACACACTTAGCTTCTGGAATAGTGAAACTCTGTGAACTTGCATTCCAGATTACCTTTCTTCCAGAGGGGCCCAAAATGACGTGAGATTGAATTCGAGAGAGGTGGGGGGTGTTAGGTGTGAGACACACCGACAGACTAGCAGCTCCAAAGCCCAGCTTGCACCACTGCACAGTTTTGTTAAATGCAAATTCGGTCCAGTGGTAAAGTGAGCCATGCGTGTTAAGCCATGTAAAACATTTGAGAACATAATCTTCACACAGTTAAAAATACCTTTTTTGTCCCATAAAAATGTCTTGAAGTGCATCTTTCCCATAAGAACTCGGGAGTTTGTGGATAGTTTAGGGTCTTGGCTTAGTGTAGGAGTTTTTATCCTTTGTTTTGTTTGTCTTCTCGTTCCATTTCACTGAGACTCTCTAACAGGGGTGTCTGTGTGCTGTTTTGTCTGTGAAGCATGGCCAGGAAGATTCCAAGCCTGTATTGGGAACCGACAAGCTGTTAGGGGTTGGGCATGAGATCTGAGGCGGAAGGATCAAAGACCTCAAGATAATTTAGGGCTGGAGAAAGATGCTCAGTGGTTAAGAGTACTTCCTGCTCTTCCAGAGGACCCTGATTTAGTTCAACACCAATGTCTGGCACAGCTCATAACTGACTGTAACTCCAGCTCCAGGAAATTCATTACGTGTGTGTGTGCGCACACACACACACACACACACACACACAAATCTTTAAAAATATATAACAAGATGATTTATAGATCTTCATTCAACAAATCCTGGGTGTCTGTGTAGAGGCTGGTGTGCTCGGTGCTGGGGATGAGCTCTGAACGGATCTGTTTGCAGTCTGGGTCTGGGTCCCTCTCACAATGTACAAATAGCTGTTCACAGCTTATGAACCTACCTTGAGCTGCATTATTCTTCTGTAATGCTTTCATTTATTTCCTTCTGCTTCTAGGCTAACACCTATGAAAAGTACTGGCCATTTTACCAGAAAAATGGAGGTCTTTATTTTCCCAAAGATCATTTGAAAAAGGCTGTGGCTGAAGTTGAGGAAATGTGCAATATTTTAAAAATGGAAGGCGTGACGGTGAGGCGACCTGACCCCATTGACTGGTCACTGAAGTATAAGACTCCTGATTTTGAGTCTACGGGTAAGTGCCGTCAGGAAAGGAATCTGAAGAGCCTTGGTTCTCGATTTCCTTCTTGGATATGTAAGGAGAATGCTCTTAGAATTTCTTAAGAATCCTGTTTTACTTGCTAATCCTTCCAAACTGAAGAGATTATTGAGGAAGCGTCTGATTCATTTTGATATGGTTGAGGTGTCCACATTCTAAATGTCATAGACATTTTACATAAGAACTGTGAACTGTCCTTAGTTTTCCTTAATGACGGAAATTAGAAGGGAAAGGGGGCTGGAGAGACGGCTCAGCAGTTCAGAGCCATCACGCCTCCTGCAGAGCACCTGAGAGTCCAGCGTTGCCAGCACCCACATCAGGCTGCTCATGACAGCTTGTAACTCCAGCCCCAGGGGACCTGGCACCCTCTTCTGGTGCGCACACTCCCACACAGACACATATACACACATCTCAATTTTTTTAGGGGGAGAATGGAAACATTCCCTTTTCTAAACTGCCATTACTTCACAACTGCTCTTGTGTTTGGGTTCTAGAATTTGTTTTTCAAAATGATCTTAGCCTAGTTCTTACCATGTGATCCTGTCCATGACAAGCTCTGTTTCTGTATCTTTAAAAAAATGAACCTGCAAGTAGAGAAGGCTTGATGGTTCAAAATCTCTCTCACTTTTTCCTTTCCATTTTTTGCTTGATATCAAGACTCAACAGGGAATTCTTGTCAACAATCTGTTCTAGTGTGTATCATTCCTTTTGCCCTGTTTTATATAGACAAACAGGTTTTTTAGTAAACTTTTTCTACAAATAGGTGATGTTACGCATACTTTAATGTCTTGGAAGTTTGCATCACTGAGGTGGCCATGGAACTTTTGGTCCGATAGGTTTATACAGTGCGATGCCCCGAGACATCCTGATGGTCGTGGGAAATGAGATTATTGAGGCTCCCATGGCATGGCGTTCCCGCTTCTTTGAGTACCGAGCATACAGGTCACTTATCAAAGACTACTTCCACCGTGGTGCCAAGTGGACAACAGCACCCAAGCCCACCATGGCTGATGAACTATATGACAAGGTAGGTCCCCAGGTATAGACTGGCTTCTTAGTGACTTCAAAATAATCCACAAAGGGTAAGAAAGGAATTCGCTGATACTTTGCATATATTATGCATTTCCACTTAAAAAGTTATTATGTTTAGAAGAAATTAGGAGTAACAACAACAATAATAGCTAACATGGCTTACTCTGTACTGAGTCTGGGCTCAGGATATATCATCAATCATCTTTATTCTTACAAAAACTCTAGAAAGAGCCGGTGATCGTGGCCCATGCCTTTAATCCCAGCACTGCAGAGGCAGAGGCAGGTGGATCTCTGAGTTCAGAGGCAGCCTAGTCTACAAAGTGAGTTCCAGGACAGCCAGGACTGTTACACAGAGAAACTCTGTCTTGAAACAAAACAAAACAAAATAACTGTAGAAGGGAGTGATATCATGGTATCATTTCATCACAGGGAGCAAAATTTGTCCTAAGGACACATTGCTATTCACTGATGGAGCCACAACTCTTTAGGCTGAAGTCTTTCTCTTGTTCTAGCAGAAGAATCTGGTGTCTAGGCCAGATTCACAGTGAGGTGAAATGGGTAGCCATTTCCTGCCTGCAGGTCCTGCGTCCATGAATTCATCCAACTGTAAATCAATACTGTTTTTGAAAATTGTCCTGCCCTTTCATTCAACAACAATATGGCATAATGATTTTTCATATAACATTTGGGTTGCACTGAGGATTAAAATTAGCGTAGAGATGTTTTCAAGGATGCAGGAGACATGCATCACTCCTGTGCAAACACTGTGCAGGCTTATACAGTGGACTTGAACATCCGTAGATTTTAGTATTTATGGAGTACTAGAACCAATCCCCCCACAAATACAAGGGATATATGTCCTTATTAAGATAACTATTACTCATAGAAAAATCACTTATAGAAATAATTTTAAAATGAAAAACTATTCTAGGGATTTAAAGGCAGAAATGAAAAATAAGTCCAACACATCCAAAATTGGCAGGGAGAAATATGGCATCTCATTTTAGGATATGAATTGGGCTCAGGACCAAATTCCTTCTCTAAAGGAGAAGGGTGACTTCACCCCACTGGCTTTCCGTATTGTAACTAGCTACACCCATGCGTATGTGTGTCATGGACTGTATTCAGAATCAGTTGCCACCCTGTACCACTTGTTTCTAAATGTCAGGAAGTTACTCTCATGCCTAGATTTTCATTTTGTTGTTGTGCTGGTGCTTTTGTTGTTTTGATTTGCTTATATTACTTTTCTGTTTGCTATGACGAGGTACTTGAGGGAAAGAATCTAAGTGAGAAAGGACTTAGTTTAGTTCATCGTTTGGATTTCATTGGCTAGCCCCACCCACATGCTTTGGCTGAACAGTGTGTTGACAGAAGCATGCAAGAGATGTTTTAACTACTTGGCAGACCAAAAAGAGAAAGGGGATACAGGAAGAGACCAGAGCAAGATAGAGCCCCTAAGGACACACCCCCAGTGACCCACCTTCTCCCAGCTAGGCCCCCACCTCCTGACTGTCACCATCTCTCAATAATGTGATCCGATGACCCCACCAAGGCATTAATCCATTGACTAGGCTAGAGCCATTCATAACCTTTTTTTTTTTTTCTGGAAATAACAAAGGGATATGCATCACTAATCCCTTAGGCTTTCCTTAATCCAATCAGATTGGCAGTCAGAATTGATCATCACAGACCGACATCTTTTCTATGGGTGTTTCAATCTAGAGTTGAATTGTAGTATTTTGGGAAATGGCGGTATCTAATTTTTAAAATCATGTATATCTTTGTAAATAAGTTCCTTAATAAATAAATGCATTGTTTGTGTTCATTCTGTTCCAACTAGGATTATCCCATCCATTCTGTGGAAGACAGACACAAATTGGCCTCTCAGGGAAAGTTTGTGACAACTGAGTTCGAGCCATGCTTTGACGCTGCTGACTTCATTCGAGCTGGAAGAGATATTTTTGCACAGAGGAGCCAGGTTGCTAACAGCTGACTCTGAAGGCTCACACTACATACATTATTGCATTCTTTATTCCTAAATCTAAAATTTTAAAATCCCACATGCTTTTTGTTTTCTAAACTTAGAATGGAATATTTTTTAAGATTGTTTTTATTTTCAGGTTACAAACTACCTGGGCATCGAGTGGATGCGTAGGCATCTTGCTCCAGACTACAGAGTACATACCATCTCTTTCAAAGACCCCAACCCAATGCATATTGATGCCACCTTCAACATCATTGGACCTGGTCTTGTGCTCTCCAACCCTGACAGACCATGTCATCAGGTAGGAGAGTTCCTAGGACACCAGAAAAGCTAGCGAGCCTAGCATCTGTATTTTAAACAACAGAACCTTGGCACCTTAAGTATTTCCATGATTCCCAGTGGTTCTAAATGACAACTTTAGCAATGATCAGTGGCATGATTATCCAACACTGAATCGCTTGTGTATTTACAAGAGTCTCAGTGTGCGGAAATCTACACCATCATCGCGATGGTTACTATAGTGTCATCAGACTTTGAGTCTAGCTGTTTGCGGTTGCCAAAGCATCAAATTTGCGTGTCTGACTACATTATCATTCAGCTGTGATTTCCTTACCATTTTCAACAGGATTATAAGCAAGTGATTTCGGTGTGGCCAGAGCAATGCCCCACTGAGCAGTAGGTGTCTTCCCCCTCAAGTGGGTCAGACTCCCTTCAGCCTGCCCACTTGGGGAGGAGCAATCTGCCAAGTCTCTACCTACCACTCACAGCCTCTTGTCTTCTACCTGCTGCCTCTCGGTCCAGCTGGGAAGAGAGTTATTTGCAAGATTGCTGGACCCCTTTTTAAAAGTACTTTCATACCATGCACAGCTCGTTTCTAGCCCTTATTTTCATACCCAAGGACCAAGATGATCCATTTCACTTAATAGAGTGTGTTGATATATTGAGAGTGTGGTTGTATGTGAGATGGCTGACTTGTAATGGATATCTAGTGGCAACTGTGGTGCTTTGGGGCTACATCCCTGACATTTGTCCTTATTCATGGCCCTGCAAAATGATGGGAGTGTGGAGCAGATAGGCTGTCAGATTGGATTCATCACAATGTTTGTTTTTACAACTAAACCAGAGATATTTAAATTTTTCTTAATGAGAATGCCTTGGTTAAGTATCTTTGGTATTTTAAATTTTGAAACCTGAAAAGCTTTAATAGTTCTGTTGCTTTCTAATGTCACTGGAAGGAATACACACACACACGCACACACACAATTAAGTTTGTTCTTTGACAACTTCAGACATACAATGTATTCTCTCTTCAACCCTCCCATCCCTCTCATCCCCACTCCTCCCTGCCAGTCCCTTTCTACATTCATGACTTTTGGGTGGATTTTGTGACCCGTTTAGTTTGGCCAGAGTCATCTGTGTGACAGCTGGATTGAGATTATCCACTGGAGTCCAGTGGGATCACCACTGGGTGCAAAGTGAAGGCAATGACTCTGTCAGTAGCCAACAGTTCACTGGGGAAGTGTCGGGCCCCTGAGTCCCTCGTCCATTCATGTCTCTGTCAACAGCCCATTCTTGTACAGACCCAGTACAGGTATCCACGGCTATTGAAAACTTAAAAAAAAAATGTGATTTATTTATTTTTATTCTTATGTGCATTGGTGTTTTGCCTGCATGTATGTCTGTTGGATCCCCTGGAAATGGAGTTACAGACAGTTATGAGTTGCCATGTGGATGCTGGGAATTGAACCTGGGTCCTCTGGAAGAGCAGCCAGTGCTCTTAACCTCTGAGCCATCTCTCCAGTCCCCCAAATCATCAACTTAAAAAAAAAAATTTGTGTCTTTATTTTGTAAATGGAGATGGCTTGCCAAAAGAGCTGTTAATGATAAAGAGAGCTGAGTGTCATAGCACATGCCTATAGTCCTAACTACTTGTGATGCCGAGGCAGGTGGATTGTAAGGCCAGCCTGGGCTATATGGCAGACCCCATCTTTAAAAACAAAACCACAATGACTGCCAGAAACCTAATGGCAGATGTGGATTTAAGTCTGTTGGGTTGCTTGATCTTACAGATTGATCTTTTCAAGAAAGCGGGATGGACCATCGTTACCCCTCCGACACCAGTCATCCCTGATGGTATGTCTACTTTTACGTCCTTGGTCACCAAGTATCTTCACCTGTAGAGAAAGCCAACTTTGGTCAAACTAGAGACGGCATTTCCCCACTGAGCAGTAAAGTGATGGCTGACTCTAGAGTAAGACCAGGACAAGTGTTTGTGAGTTTTTCTTCTTTCATAGAAAATGAAAATGAGAAGACAGAATTTAAAATATCATATGAAGCAAGATACAACTTTCAAAATAAGACAGGTTGAATTCCAAATGTCTGATGAGTGTGCATTGATTTGTAAGATTCATAGATATGTTATTCTACAATTAAAATGAGTTCTCAGAACTGGGGATGTAGTTCAGTGGTAGAGCGCTTGCCTGACTTGTTTAAGGCCCTGGGTTTGATCCCCAGTAGTAGAAAAACTAACTGAAAACACAAGCAGCTTAGATCAGGGTGGAACCGGTCAGTAAAGCCAGCACAGAGAAGGCTGAGGCAGGAGACTCCAAGTTCAGTGTCATTTTCTGTCGTAGAGAAAACTTGTCAGAAAGAAAGGGGGAACATAAGATAATAAAATGAGCTCTCATATGGGAACTAAAGCAGGAAGGGGACCGAGCTGTCACTGTACTGCCCTTCCCTTGTAAATCTTTGCTCTAGACCAAAAAAAAAAAAAAAAAAGGGATCAGACACGCATGCTTTGACCGTTGATGCTATTTTCAGATCATCCCCTCTGGATGTCATCCAAATGGCTCTCCATGAATGTCTTAATGCTAGATGAGAAGCGTGTTATGGTAGACGCCAATGAAGTCCCAATTCAAAAGATGTTTGAGAAGCTGGGTATGTATGATAAATGCAACACCACCTTGTCAGGTGTAAATGCTCACCACTAACCGAAGCAAAGACACGCATAGTCTAACATATGGTTTATTGAATTCAATTTCTGTTCCCTTAAGGTACCAAATTATTACCTTATAATTGGCTAGTGGTTTCATTTCTAATGAGCATAGCCTTGTGAGTTCCTGAAACATCTGTTGGCAATAGTTAATCAGTCTTCTGTAAGTCTTCCGGTGTCCTGGTGCCCATGTGTGGAGGGTCACCCACACTCAGAGGAGCTGCTTTGCCCTCTACAAAGAAGAAATTACTGAAGGTCCTTTAGAAGTAATTTAATGGTAATCTCATGTTTCAGAGGGCTTATAAGGACACAACTAGAAAAGTGACATGTGTATGCATTAAGAACAGTTAACATGGATAGATCCTGATCCCACTGCAAGGGGTCCCTCAAGCAAACCAAGCTATACAACTTTCTCCCGAATGCAAAGGATCTAGTCCAGTCCCATGCAGGTTCCACAGCTGTTGGTCTAAAGTTCATGAGTTTCTATGAGCTTGGTCAGTTGTCTCTGTAGATTTCTCCATGATGATCTTGACCCCCCCCTTGCTCATGTAATCCCTCTTCCCTCTCTTCGACTGGACTCTCAGAGCTTGGCCTGGTGTTTGGTTGTGGATCTCTGCATCTGCTTCCATCAGTTACTGGATGAAGGCTCTATGATGACAGTTAGGGTATTCACCAATATGACTACCAGGGTAGGCCAGTTCAGGCACCCTCTCCGCTACTGCTAGTCGTCTAATCTGGGATCTTCATCCCTGCTGCATGGGCTGGCTTTCTGGAGCCCATTACCTATGGTCGGACGCCTTGCTCACCCTTGATGCAGCGGGGAGGGGCTTGGACCTGCCTCAACTGAATACACCAGGCTTTGCTGACTATCCATGGGAGGCCTTACTCTTTTGGAAGAGGGGATAAGGGGGAAGATCAGGGGGGAGAGGTGGGAGGGCAGGAGTAGAGATGAGAGGGTGATCTGTGGTTGGTATGTAAAATGAATTTAAAAAAAATTAATAAAAAAATCAGTTAACATAATAGAGGATGCCAGCCGGTCATTCAACTCTTAAAGAGTAGGATTAATTTTTACTTGGGGCCAAGTTTTCCTATCCTGACATTTAAGTTTTAGACCAGGATTCTAATAATGTTGAGAAAAACACTGAAGAAAGAAAGGATTTCATGTGAGCCGTAGAGTACAGCTTACATGTAAGCCGTTCTTAACACATTTGATGTATCCTCATTGTGAATTTGGTAAGAGCCAGGCAACTTACTTGTTAAAATTAGGTTGTTAAAATTTTGTTCTACTCCATAGAGGACTCTTTTCTTATTTGCCACATCCATCCTTAGGTAGAATTGGTTTTAAAAAGATAGCTTGACAGTTTTGAACTGAGCAGAATCCGGTGATTGGACCCAAAATGCCAAGCCACTTTTTACTTGGCCTTCATTAAGTAACAAAATTACTTATATTTTGGAGAACTTATATATCAAATAGCTACAATTCCCTCCAATTCAGGATGAGTATGCCATGACCAGACAGGACATGGATGCTTCTTATCCCACATCTGCTTTGTTTTCTGTTCAAACCCCATCTTAGTCTTCAAAGCCCCACATAGGAGTGCCTCAGGGGAGTCTTCTCTTGGCTCCTTGTTCTCACCACCATACAGTGAACCCTATAAGTGACTCTGCCGCTCATCTGCCCCCTCAAACAAGGAGGAAAAAGAACAGATTACCGTGTCTAACATAACATATTCTTTCTGAGTGCTGTTAATTAAGGAGCCCATTCACAGTGTAGACATGTCCTTACAAGTGGTGCCAAATGAAGCCAATTGTCTCGTCAGCTCTGAAACCTGAATAACCATATGACCTAGATAGTAAACTACAGCTCTGATGCAGTTTTTCCTTGAGGTGGTCTAGCACAGTTAATCTGTAAAAGATGAACGTGTCCTTATTGTGCTTATGCAGAATTAAATTTTTTTTAGTACTTAATTTTAGGTATATCTGCCCATCCAGGCTATTGATTTGTGAACAGTCAATAGAACAAAACTTGAGTCTGTAGACTTTTTTTTGTTGAAGATGTTATATCAGTAATGGGCTAGGTTAGATGAATATGAAAACAAAATTAAAAAAGAAAAGACCATTGCGGACTGGATAGACCTGAGGGATTTGAACCTCTGTGTCCCTCCAGGTGTTTGGACTTACTCCCTGCTGGGATATCTTCATGTTAGTCGTTCTAACGGACCTCTTTCTCTCAATGCAGGTATCAGTACCATCAAGGTTAACATTCGAAACGCCAATTCCCTGGGGGGAGGCTTCCACTGCTGGACCTGTGACGTCCGGCGCCGAGGCACCCTTCAGTCCTACTTCGACTGAGTGGGCGTGGCCTCAGATGTCCCTAAGAAGCGCAGCAGCAAGGTCCACCCTCTCGCTTTAATACATGCAGGAACTGTAGTGCTTTGAACAATCACGTCTTTAACAGGGGTCCCAGGCCTGGGCTACTTTTCTTTGACATAAGGAGGATGTCTCTTACTAGGTTTTACTTTCTTCTCCTACAGTTCTTCACTGTTTGGCTTCAAGTGTAAAAGCTGAGTAAATGTATCCCCAGGCAAAAATTAGTCACTTGAGTAACTTGGCCGCTAATATTTAACCATCTACCTCTGTTTTTAATTTTCTTTCCGAAAGGCAGCTTGAAATGTTGGTCCTAACGTTATTTTCCCCCCTTTTTGGTGAACTTGTGAATGTTTGTATCAGTTCTTTTTTTCTAAATGGGACAAAGACTTAGGGGAAAAAATTACCCACAGATCCTAAGTAGAATCAGATATTTGTCTTTTTTTCTAAAAATCAAATTTGGGTACTTTTTTTTAAATTTGTTTTTAAATAACCTAGACTATGCAAACACTGAGAAAGTGAAGTGAATTTTCCATGAACGCTTTTAACATTCTCGTGCCGACATTTGGTCCTAAAATCTCATCCTGCAGCTTACCTCATCTCAAGTGGGTTATTCTTGTCTTCTTCCTTCCTTTCCAAAAATTTACAGAAATGCTTAGTATAGCAGGGTATAACTCGTAGTTCCTATCCCTAAATGTTGATGTTCCATATCTAACAGGTATTATGGCATCTTTGGTAATCTAAGACTTGTTTACATATGTGCAAATTGTTTAAAGCATAGAGTTTTAAAGCATTTTTTAAAAACTAATTCAGGTAAAAAAAAATGTGACACGAAGTCATTTTAATGTTGGATATTGTATATGTATTTTTATTCTAATAAACTTTTTGTTCCAGATTGGATTTTATTAGTTTGGCCTTAGTCTCATGACTTTAGTGTAAGTTACAAGAGTGTAGCTGTTGGATGAGAGTTCTTTGTGTGTGTGTGGGTGGGGGGGAATGTGTATGCTGTGTGGATAACTGGGCAGGGGAATGTGTATGCTCTGTGGATAACTGGGGGGAATGTGTATGCTGTGTGGATAACTGGGGGGGATGTATATGCTGTGTGGATAACTGTTAGGCGAGGTATTCGAATGTGTGTGTGTGTGTGTGTGTGTGTGTGTGTGTGTGCGCGCGGCACCTCAGGTGTCATTCTTCAGGTGTGATTGTTGAAACAGGGTCTCTTTTTGCACTGGCCTGGAGCTCACTAAGTATACTAGTTGACTGGCCCAGTAAGTTCCAGGGATTCCCGCCCCCCCCCTCCAGCAGTGGGATTATGAGCATACACCACCACACCTGGCTTTTTTACTTGGATTCTGGGGATCAAATGCCTTTTCATGCTTAAACAAGTGCTGTACCAGCTGAGATTTCTCCTCAGCCCACTTTGGAGCAGAATTGCAGTTTTCTGAAATAATCAAGATATTCATCCCCAATTCAAACCTAATATCATATTCAAAAGTGGTTGACAAAGACTGATCACAGTCCTAGCACTTGGGAGGTAGAGGCAGGAGGATCAGGAGTTCTAGGTCAGCCTTAGCTGCATAGCCAGATCAAAGCCAGGCTGGGCTGCAGGAGACCTTGGCTTAGAAAAAAAAAAAAAAGAAGGAAGCGGCCAAAACAGGAAAGAAGGAAGACAGGAAGGAAAAGCAATTAGCAAAGTCAGAACTTGGCATATTCCTCACTCATGCAAAGCTGTCTGTTTCATAAGCATGGAGCAGGGTGGGGTGTCAGTCCTGGGCCCCCAAAAGGAAAGGAGTCTCAGTTCTGGAGTTGATGGACGCTTTTCCTCACAAGAACATTGCAAAGGATGTATAATTAGAAATGAATCACAGGTTTCAGCCACTCCTGTAACCGCTTTGTGTCAGGTCACAGAACACAGAAGCGCGCGCTCACTGTAAGAGTGCCAGCGTGACACTTGAACTGATACTGCTTGAGAACGACGCAGTTGTGTGGGTTGATGCCCACTGAGGCCACCACCCAGCCTCTGTAGTCAGACACTCTATATTCAGTTCAGCATGACTTCCAGACCTCCACTCTACTTCCTTAGCTGATGACATTCGTTTTTCATGGAGATATTAAAATAGAGACCGTCACGCGTTAGAGCCTTCAGCTTCGCCTCCAGTCCCGGCAGATACATGCTCACTGGTGTAGTGCGCTGCCCAGGGTTTCTCTCTCCTGGCCTCTTCCAGCTATTCTAGAGCAGTGGTTCTCAACCTTCCTCACGCTGCGACCCTTCACTACAGCTCCTCATGTTGTCATGACCTCCAGCCGTAAAATTATTTCATTGCTACTTCATAACTGTAACTTTGCTACTTTTATGAATCATAATGTAAATATCTGTGTTTTCCCGTGGTCTTAGGTGACCCCTGTGAAAGGGTTGTTCAGCCCCCCAAGGGGTCGAGACCCACAGATTGAGGACCACTGTTCTAGAGAAAAATGTCAGGCTTCATCTCGGCACTTGTATGTCACACACAATGCTCTAGAAGGGCCGTTTCTCTCATCACTATAGAAAATGTGGAGAACCTTCCCAACAAATCTAATCTGTACACGATCCTCTAATCATAACTTCTTTCTTCAGGAACTTGCTACACCAGCCAGTATCTTTCCTATAAGCCCAAGACTGCCAACCTGAGGTATATGAATGTTTTCCACCCCCAGAAAATAACCCGTTGTATCACAATCTAGATCTCTGATCCATTTCAAGGGCCCTTTCTGACAAAATGATTTGTTTTAGTTTGAAGGCTACCCATGTCTTATAAATTCTAGAATCAAAATGTACACACAGATTCCACACATGTGTAATAATTAGTTGATTTGGAATTAAACAGCTAGCTGGCCGACCCCAAAATTTCAGACAGTGGGGAATTGTGGTACATCCTTCTGGGGAGACTGAGGGAGAAGAATCCTAAGTACAAGACCACTTGGGGCTACATATTAGGATCATGTAGTAAAAATAAATAAATAAATATAATCTAACATAAACATATTTTTAAAGTAACTTTACTGTTTATTTGGCTTTCTGATCTACAGCCATCTTTTCTTTATGGTGTATATGTGTTGAATGATGGAGAACTGTAATCCACCTATTGTTGCTTCAAGTCAGGCAGATTTTCAGGCTAACTCTGTTCAAAGGGTATAATTTATTTGACCCATAGAATCTTTCATTTCCATTATTTCAGTTTTCTTTTTCTTCCACACTTCTATCACTTTATTGCATTCTTTGGTCATATTATGTATTCACTTCCTTTATTTCCTTCAGCTGTTTGTTCTCTTAGAATTCATTCAAGAGCTTGTTTGTATCTTCTTTGCTTTCTTTGTACATAACTATAAGCATTCTTTTGAATTCTGTGTCTGGGATTTCACCTAAGTCATTCCTTTGGAAGGCCATTACCGTAGGACTGGTCATTTTTGAAGGTATCGTGTTGTCTCGGAGCTTCACGGTTATTTTGTATTTGCCTTGGGGCTTTGTGCCTCTGGTTTTAGTTTTTTGGTTGAATTTTTTTTCAGTTACTTTTCCTTCCAAGGGAGTGTTTGCAGTCTTCAAAAGCTCCTAGGTTGTACTAGGGTTGAGGTGTCATTTTTTTCTCATCTAGACCCATGTTCAATCCCAGGTCCCTGGGACACCCCGGAGAGTACAGTTCTGTCTGTGACAAGTCACTGTCGAAGGGTAGACTCACTGCTAAGCTATAGCAGCAGTGGGCAGAGATGACGGCTCAGTGATCACGAGCATCTGCCAGAGGGTTCCAGTCTGGTTTCCAGCACTCGTGATAGACAGTTCACAACTGCCTGTAACTCCAGCTCCAGGAAATCTGACATCTCCTGGCCTCCTTGGATACCCATACACAAGTGGCACATACTCACACAGACACATACAAATAAAGAAAAAATTAATCTTTAAAAAAAAAAAACACGGTAGTAGTCATATAAAAGGCAACCACCCTGTAATTACCAACCATTCTAGGAAGCAAAGTGCTCTGTGCTCTACTGGTTATTGCGGGAATGTGTTAGAAGGAGCCAAAAAGCAGAGTAGGACCAGTGATTTGTGCGGGGTTGATATAAAGTCGAGGAGGGAAACAGTTCAGACAGACAGAGGAGGCAAGAGGAAGCAGGCTGGCAGAATGAGAAGGAAAGTAAAGAAATGCAATCAGATACCACAGAGCAGAAGTCTGAAGCACTGAGACCCCACAAATCAGGTCAGGCTGCGTCTTTGGGAAAGGAACACAATGCAGGAAAGAATAGGGAGAAAGGAGGGGAACCAAGAACAGAGCTGGTCCGCCCAGTTGACGTTGGATATTAAATACAGGAGGAACAAGTGTGAACGGGAGAGAGCAGTGTGGAGATGTAGAAGACACACTGTCGGGCCTATTTGGTGGGTCCAGTCTCTCAGTGTTCCTTCCCCGGGGATCCCTTGTGGTGTTGGGTCACAAGTTGTCCTGGCTAGTTTTATGTCAGCTTTCCACCCCTCAGCTGGTAGTCCTGGGTTCTGTAAGAAAGCAGGCTGAGCAAGCATTGGGGAGCAAGCCAGTAAGCAGCATGGCCTCTGCATCAGCTTCTGCCTCCACGTTCCTGCCCTGTGTGAGTTCCTGTGCTGACGTCCTTCATTGATGGGCTACAGTGTGGCCCTTTTCTCTACTTGCTTTTGGTCATGGTATTTCATCACAGCAATAGAAGCCTAACTAAGACACGGGCTGGTCAAACCACGTGTGTCCCTCTCACCGTCATGCCTTCCTTGAGGAAATCAGGCTCCAGATCCTGTCTGGGCCCATGTGCAGTCTTCACAGACCGAGTCTTGGGTGTCAGTTGTACCTCTGGGCAACCTTCCAGGAGCTGGTTTACAAATGTTGACCATATCTCTGTACCACCCTGAATGTCTGGCATGCTGCTTGAAATCTATCTCTAAGTTCCTTGTAGACTCTGCCTTTGACCAGTTTCCAGCTTGCTGAATACTGCATGATTCTGGTTCAAAGTTTCTTCTCTATCTAGCAATGTCCTGTGGACCAAGTTTCAATGTACAGCCATATGATCCTTGCCCTGGGGTTCACAAGGGGTCTCAGGCTGCTGAGCCTCCAACACAACAAGGTTGGGTGTATGTGTGTGTGTATGTGTGTGCACATGTATGTATGTATGTATGTATGTATGTATGTATGGGTGTGTGTATATTTATGTGCAGGTATGGTGGTCATAGGTCGACAGAGTGTATTACTCTATCACTCTCAACTTCATCATTTTTTTATTTGTGTGTGATGTATATATGTGGAGTGTGAGGTGCTTGCATCCATGTGCTTGCATGCAGAGGCCAACAGAGGACATTGGATATCTCCCCCAAACACTCTGCACTTTACCAGTATTATATACCTGTGTATGTATGTGGGGGTGCATATTTGCATATGTGTGTATGTGAGCGGGTGTGCCTTATGCTTGCATGTGGAAGCCAGAGGGGTACATCATGTGCCTTCTTCTTTGCTCTCTGCCTTGTTCTCTTGAGACGGGTTCTCTCTCTGAACTTTGAGCTCTTCATTTGGGGGCCAGTCTGGCAGCCAGAAAGCCCCAGTGTATCTCCTATCTCCCTCCCTGCGCCGCCATACCTCCAGCTTGGGGTTGCAGGAGCACACAGCCATGTCCAGCTCTTCACGTGGGTTGTAGGAATCTGAGCTCAGGCCCTCAGGCCTGCACAGCAAGTGCCCTTAGCCACTGAGCCATCTCCCCAGACCATA
Source organism: Peromyscus attwateri (assembly GCA_902168425.1). Classification (NCBI taxonomy): domain Eukaryota; kingdom Metazoa; phylum Chordata; class Mammalia; order Rodentia; family Cricetidae; genus Peromyscus; species Peromyscus attwateri. Next base: position 18,541 of record CABHPP010128151.1, read on the forward strand.
TTTTCCTAGACGGGGTCTCTCACTGAACCCAGAGCTCACCAATTCAGCTAGACTGGCTGGCCAGAAAGACCCCAGGATTCTCCTTGCCTCTGCCTCCTCAGCACTGGGATCATAGGTGTGTGCTGCTGTTCCCAGCTTCTAAAGGGACACAGAGAATCTAGAATCAGGTCCTCATGCTTGTGTGGCAAGTACTTAATCCATTGAGCCACCTCTCCAGCCCCAGAGGATTTTTGTAAATGGCATCACATGACTGCTGTGTGGAGTACTGGATGCCAAGTGCTCGGCCCAGACTGCTGTGAAGAGGTTTTCCTGACATTTCCTGCCAGCGTCATGGCCATACATGGCCATGCTCTTTTCAATACCCATTGCTGGAGCTGGAGAGTTGACTCCATGGTGAAGAGTGCTGGCTGCTCTTACAGAGGACCTGGGTTCAATTCCCAGCACCTACATGGCAGCTCACAATCTCTGTAACTCCAGATCCAGGGGCTCTGAAGCATTCTTCTGACCTCTGCAGGATCCAGGCACATACATGGTGCCCACATACATGCAGGCCAAACACTCATGCATATAAAATAATGAAATAAGTAAATCTTTAAAAATGAAAAATAAAATAGATTACCCATTACTGAAACTACGTGCAGGTTTCCTTAGCCTCCTTTTCTTAACCCATGGCTCCCAGCAGGAGTGGGAGCTCCCACTACCAACCCTTCGAGACAGGCTGAATTTTCTCTCCTGAGTTGTAAAGTTCCTCGCTTTACCTGCTATTAAAGCTACACATACCACCCACCTCTTCGACAGGTGTTATCCAACTTTCCCTAGTATATTCACTGGGTGTCACCTGCCACCTTCTCAATCTTTTTGTGTTGTCCAGTCTTCTGCTGTTCATTTGCCAGACCAACTTCTCTGTCAGTGGCCCCCAGAATCATTATGTACCCATAAATACAGCCTGAGAGTTTTAATTTGTGTTCATTGCTGTCACCCTGGGACACAAGTCATTCCAGCCCATTAGCCTGACATTCCAATCTTCTTCGCAAAAGAGGATTTTGTCCGATGCTGGATTTATTACAGCTATTTTCCACACTGAATCATGATCCTTGATACCAGAGCAATCATCTGTTAACCAGGCTGGTTGTCAGGTAATTGGTAGAAAGGATAGGTCTGTCAACAATAACAGGCAATTCTCCCTGCTTAGAGGAAGGTCTACAGTCAGTCCTAGGAGAAAAAGCCCTATTTGCTTATGAACACTTACGAATCAAATGAATTTCTCCCACAGAGATTCCCACCAGGATGTTCCCATACATGTTCTTTCCATTTCAGAACTGGGTTTCCTCAAGCGTGGTCTCCCTTTCTGGAATGTTTTTCTGATCCCACCCATGAGGTGATGTATATTTTAAGTCTGGATGCAGTCGTGCCCTTTGGTTATGGGAACTATTGCACAAATGCTCAATTACAAGGTTGTTCAGTGCTTTCCAAAAGGAGTGTAACAGAAGCATTTGGTACTTTCCTAGTTCAGAGGCTGGCGGGAGTTCACATTGAGCAGGGACTACGGAGCTTTGCTAGAGGCTCCACTGAGTACTGGTGCCCCTGACTGACATTTTGATTCATATTGCATCATTGAGATTGTATAATTGGATGGAAGAACAGACTGCAGACTTCTGGGGCAAGAAACCTTAATGTTGTTCAGATACTAGCCTTCTGTGACTCATTTTATGGATTTGATTTCTCCAAATGGGCCCACCAGGTGTTGAACCCTAAATGTAGCCTCCTGACCTGTGCTGTCCAGGGCCGATTCATTTCCCCGTAGCCTCTTGTCCAAAAATCCACAGGTAAGTTTCTCTGATGGTTCTCTTCCTTTCTGAAGGTATTTGTGGGGTTTTGCCTTTTTCACTCTATGACTATCTTTTTAGGGCCATTTCAGGAAAGGCAAAATGTTTTATCTACTTCAACCTCTACCTATGCAGAAAATTTTAGACAGATAGCCACAAATGTCATTATGAAGGATAAAGTGGGTGGAGTTTCCTTGATACCTTTGCAGGATTTTGTAGGATGTTGACATGTGTCTCCTCAGACTCTCCATAAAGCTCACAAGGCAGAGGCTGGATTGAGTGCAGTGAAATTCTCACCTTGGCCACAAAATTGGGGATTCAACAAAACACACACACACACACACACACACACACACACACACACACATCACATCACACACTGAAATATTTTAGTTTAAATTTTTTATTATTTTGATGTATGTGTGAGTGCATGTGGGTACCTATGAGGGTCAGAAGAGGATGTTGGAGTGCCTGGAGCTGGGTAACAGGTGGTTGAGCTGCCAGATTTGGAGGCTGGGAACTGAGCTTGGGTCGTCTGCAAGAGCAGCCAGTGTTCTGATCATGACACCATCTCTCCAAGTACACACTTGCTTAGCATGTGCAAGACTCTGGTTTCAATACCTTTCACAGAGAAGTAAGTCCATGAACAAGACGTCGGGATGAGAAGCAAAGACCCTGTGATGATTGGTGTTGTAGGGGAGATGGACCTCAGGGTGCACCTGTGGGGATTACCTTGATTATATAATTGAAGTGGAAAGGCCCACCCACTATGGGTGTGGCTATTCTCAGGCTGGGGTCCTGGACTGCGTAAAAAAATGGAGAAAGTGAGCTGAGGACATGCATGTATTAGCTCACCGATCTCTGCTCTTCACTGTGGGTAAAACGTGACCAGTTCTCTCAAAAATCCATGATACCACACAGTTTATCTATCTATCCCTCAGTCAAAAGTGATTTACACTCACTGTAATGACATGCCAAAAGTAGCTATCAAGGAAGAATCTATTAGAAATCTATAAATGTCTTTCCAAGCAACAAATATGCTCAAGTTAAATCATCTGCTCCTGAGCTGGTATCAGTGTTCTGCACTTCGTGACTATGTGGACAGATCCCTCAGATTTAAAAACATGCAGATCTCATTAGAGCTCAGCATCAGTGGATGAGCTCTGCTTGATGATAGGGAGCCCTATGAATATCAATTAATCATAGCATTATCTCCCCCAAAAATTCCATTTCTCTCATAGATCTGTAATAGTTAAGATTCCCAAAAGAAACAGATTATTATATTCTCCAAGGAAATAGCATAAGCATTGATTATAAAGGGGGGTTTATGAGTGGTTTGCAAGGTAGAGGTTGAATAGCCTCACAACTGTCATCTGCAGACTGAGAGTCCACTCAGTCCAAGAGTCTGAACGCCTCAGAACAATGGGAACCAATGATGCAGCCCCGTCTGAGGCCAAGGGTATGAAGTTCCCTGGAGTGTTGCCAGGGGAGCCCAAGCTCGAATGCTGAAGGTGGAGTCTGATACCCAGGCGATGGCAGCTCCTGCAGGCACTCTAGCTAAGGAAGAATCCAGCTGTGTGCACCCCCTGGCTTCCTCCTTCTTGTATTTTTGTTTCTCTGGGCCCCAGCCTATTGGAGTGAGACCCACATTCAAGGATGGTCCCTCCCACTCAGTTGCCATTGCACACATCAATCATCTCTAATTATACCTCTAGAGATGCACCTGCTAGTGTGCTTGACTGATCTATATATCCCTCAGTACTGTTTAACTGAAAATCAAGGCTAACTATCACAAGGCACATATTAAAAAGTATTCTCAATTATTATCATTTTATGTTATGAATTTTCTGAACGGGGGCTTGGTGTAAACTTTTTTCCTGTTTGTAATATTAGTGCTCACACAGCATATCAATTTTGACTTTTGTCTATAAAGCCTAAATTATTTACTGTCTGATCAGGCTCAGTGGTTAACAGCACTGGCTGCTCTTCAGAGAGACCCTGGTTTGGTTCCCAACACCCACATGGTGGCTACAGCCATCTGCAACTCCATTTCCAGGGATCTGATGGGCCCTCCTGGCTTCCAAGGACACACACATGGTACACATACATACCTGCAGGCAAAACACCCATACACATAAAGTAAAACTAAAAAACTTGCGAGTGGTCAGAAAGACGTCTTATACCCATGCCTTCCCCCCCCACAAAAAAAAATGTGATAAAAAGCTTGCTGGTGACCAGCGCGAGGCCTACATACATGCCCCTCCCTCAAATAAAATGGCAGGCAGCCTCTTCGAGGACCAGTTGATGTTTAAATATAGCCAAGGGTTGCTCTATGAATTCACTTTTTAACACAAACCCGCCAATCCTGAAGGCCAACTTCTGCCTTCAATCACATTTTCCTGCCTGACAGATCCCAGAGACAAGTACTAAATAACCAGAGACTACATGTGTAATCTAGAACAATCCAGAATCTTCTAACTAGCCAGTCCCAAGCATTTGTCTGCCCTGCCTTGCCTTTCCCCTAGGAGACCTCGGCAAAGACCCGGGTCCCACTTCATCCTAGAGGCCAAGCTGAAACAGGAAGCATGAAGGGGGGGGGGGTCTTGGGAAGAGCCTGAGGAGGCAAGATTCTAGGGTCTTCATAGTAAAGTTTTTTCTGTAAAGTGACACATATTTGGGACTTTGCCGACAGCAGTCAGATTATTCAGACATTATTCTGGTTTTATACCGTGTCGAACCCCAAACTGTCACCTCCCCTGTGAACCTCTGTAGGCAATGACACGGTTCTTGACATGGAGTGAGCCTCACTCTCATTCCCTCACGTGACAGCCCCAACTTCACCATGTCATGTGCAAAGTCCCATTCTTAGACCATCAGCTCTGACTCATTCAGGTCCCTCCCCGCTGCACGTGAAGGAGACACTACATGAAGGAGTTAAACAAAAGAAAAATGTATTTTACATTCTAGAAAGTTTAGAAACAGGAAACTCAAACACATTCTTTTTTATTTTATTTATTTATTTTGTTTTGTTTTTTATTTTGTTTTGTTTTTTCGAGACAGGGTTTCTCTGTGTAGCTTTGGAACCTGTCTTGAAACTCGCTCTGTAGACCAGGCTGGCCTCAAACTCACAGAGATCCACCTGCCTCTGCTTCCCAAGTGCTGGGATTAAAGGCGTGTGCCACCGCCACCTGGCTCAAACACATTCTTAAAGACTAAGGGGTTATTGTTCTTAAATGCTGTTTTTCCATCTTTCCACCCGGTTTTGGTCACTGACAGCAGTCCTTGGTGTTGAGTCTAAGCGCCATTTTTCTGTATTGCTGCTTTGTAGAGACAGACACTTGCCCCAGAATCTCCTGGTCAGAAGTGCTCTTGGCAACTTTGCTCTCTGTCCATTCCTGAGGAGGCAATGGGATGAGGTCAGTCGAAACCACCTTTGGCACAGGGACCTGTAAAGAGCTTCCCTGGGGTACGGAGTGAAAAACGGCTGAGAGCATTCAGATTCGGTTACAAGGACGGAGACATGGGGATTAAGTTGTGCTGCGCCCTCCGGTAAGTACTTCCATGAAGTCCGTCTTCCTATTCTTTTATTTGTATTCTCTTACCCCAAAGTGATCCCTTCCTATTACATTCAAATATAACGTCTTAATGTGCACTGGGATCACCTGGAATATTTGCTCAAGTGCAGGTCTTCAGGCTCTGCAGCCAGAGGCTCTGTGTTAGTTGATTTCAGGGCTCGGGAGATTTTAAAGGCAGTGCCGAGAATATTGAGCACGTGTACAATGCATTCAAGTCATGTGGATTTCCTGAAGCAGTTAAAGAGGCTAACGGGAGCACAGGACACTGGTCATATGGCCTGTGTACAGGATAGACCTGTCAATATTGTCTATCATTAGAACATAAGGATAGTCCACTCTAACTCCCTCTAGATGCATTCTGGGAACATCATCTTCCTTTTACCTTTATCTGATTAACACAGAGGGGAAAATTGTGACCATCTTCTTACTATTTCTCTTTGTGTATGGGTTCTGGGGACACTGAGTCTAAAACTATTCCAAAATTGAAAAGAGACACTGCCAAGATAATGAATCAATTGGATGTCCGCTGCCTGTACTTCAGCCCCTTTTCCTGAGATGGACAGAAAAGAAGTTTTTTGATGAAACAGTAAGACAAATAGAATACTCCCACCATCATCTAAAATGTTATTATTGGGCCATGTAGCTAAGGGGTGAAATGTGTTGTGTTCAGCAGAGTAAGGGCCTCGGTTAAACCACCAACACTATAAAAATTAAAAACTAAAAAATTTAAAGATTTCTTTTTATTTTTGTGTATGTGTTTGTATAAATGTATGCTGTGTGTGTGTGTGTGTGTGTGTGTGTGTGTGTGTGTGTGTGTGAAAGAGAGAGAGAGAGAGAAAGCCTCAGATTCCCCCAGAGCTAGAGTTGCAGGCAGTTTTGAGTCATGCACAGTGGGTGTTCTGGGAACCAACTCAGGGCTTCTGGAAGAGCAAGACTCTTTCTTAACCACAAAATCATCTCTTCGGCCTAAAAGAAAATGTAAGGCACTTACTAAAGCATGGGCTGTAGAATTCATGTGGGTTTTAATATTTTAAACGAAGACTTCAAAGAATTTTACTATTTCATTGGCTTATCTGACTGAATTCGCGTTCTGTTTTCTCTGCTCTTTGGTGTAATTTGGTGATTTAAACACATTGGGCAATCCTAGGGGAGTCTTATTTACAGTGTTTTGGCATCAATCATTAAAAACTTTTGTAGATCATAACAGAGTGAAGAAATGTTTTCTTGGTTATTTAAAATTCAAGGCCAGCAAAATGGCTCAGCAAGTGAAAGTGTATTCCATGCGAGTCTGGTGACCTGAATTCTACCCCAGATCTGGTGGATTACAAGCATGTGTCACTATGCCCAGCAATAACTACAACCTTTTAAAATGCTAAGAAAAATAACCCCATGTAATTTTGTGAGCAGGCTTAATGTTCTATGAAAAAAAATCACTTCCGTGTTAAAAAAGGATTTTTTTTCCTCTTTCAATGATCACAAATGTTAAAATCTATTTTTGCCCATTTAAAAATAAAAGTTGTCGGCTGGTCATGGTGGCTCACGCCTTTAATTCCAGCACTCAAGAGGCAGAGGCAGGAGGATCTCTGTGAGTTTGAGGCCAGCCTGGTCTACAGAGCGAGTTCCAGGACAGCTAAGGCTGTTACACAAATAAACCCTGTCTCAAAAGCCAAATAAATAAATAAATAAATAAATAAATAAATAAATAAATAAATAAAAAAAAAATAAATAAAAAAATAAATGTGTTGCTCGGTGGGTTTTTGTGTACCCCCCCCCCCCCCCCCCGCAAAAAATGTATCCTCCAGTCAATTCTGAGACACTGAGACCTCGGGGATTGTAGCTTCCATAAAGACCTCAAAAGCACTTTCCACCATGATCATCTCCATAACCAGAACGTTGGGCATTGCATCTAGCCTAGAATGGGACACATTTGCACAAACTTACAACAGCTTTATAAGACATCCTTAAAACAAGAGGTGCCCTCAGCAATCCCTTCTCTGTTTTGTTTGTTTGTTTGTTTGTTTGTTTGTTTTGTTTTCTCTCTCTATTATTTCCATTCCAGATACACAGATGTTATTACTTTCCCACTTTAACAAGGAAAACAAAGAAAAGCTCTCCTGGCCAAACTTCCTCCTCTAGCAACGGCTGTATTTCCACAGTCTCTACAAATAGACGATTTCTACCTGCAGTTCACACGCTCTTCTGCACATCCGTGCTCAACCCTCAGCCCCCACCTCTTCATGTAACTGTTCTTGCTACTCTTTTCCCTGATGCAAAATCCAAGTCACGTGTCCCTCCTTCTCACGTGACCATCAGTAGCACTGCTGTGTATATGACTTGAAAATGTGTATGGACTGTCTTCTCAGCACGTATCTATTCAACTGCCAACTCAAGGTCTCCACTTGACTGATAGGCCTGCTCCAAACTGGATTTCTGATCTTCCCTGCCAACTCTGCCCCTCCCTGGATCCTCCTCTGTTGAGCTGAGGCAATCCCATCCTTGCAAGAGTACAAGCAGACATTACTAGATTCATCCTTGATTCTTCTCGTTTTCATACCGCACACCAAATCCCCAGTGAATCTGTCTACTGTTAAACTATATCCAGAATCCAACAACACCCTAGCACTCAGGAGACAGAGGCAAGTGGATTTCTACAAGTCTGAGGCCAGCCTGGTCTACATAGTGAGCTCTAGTCCAGCCAGGGCTACACAATGAGACCCTGTCTCAGGAAAAACAGCAGCAACAAAACATCAGTCCCTTGGTAACTTCATTGTGGGCACTGGGTCTATTTTCTTCTGGTTGGCTGCTTTTATGTATGCAATGACAAGTGCAGGTGTGTGTGTGTGTGTGTGTGTGTGTGTGTGTGTGTGTCCCCGAGGTCAACCTCCTCAATTGCTTTCTGCCTTGTTTTTTAAGATAAGGTCTCCCATTGAACACAGAACTCGCCTATTTAGAGTAATTACCTGGTCTGCAAGTCCTCTAGACCCTGCCTCCCCAGAGCTGGGACTGTAGGCAAGCAATGCCCCCCACACACACACACCAAGAAGCCTGAGTAAGGTGTTTCACATGTAGCTGGTATGAAAAAAAAAAGTTGCTAATTCTTGTAAACTATTGTTTTACCCATGGAGGAACTGAATGGATCCTTTTTAGTCCTTGTGAACTAAATCATATCACTGTGTGTTTACATCACCAAGACTCAAAGGAGCACCTGCTTGCCACTTGACTAACTTAGACTCACACAAGACCCCTGAGGAAAGGATTCCATGGCAGTCCTAGAAAAGTCACAGAAAAGGCTATCGGCAACAAGAGAGGCTACAAAAGAATCTAATGTACTCAGCAGCTCTCCGTGCACCAGCCCATTAGAGGAAATCCTGTGGAAACCTTAGTGTATCACTATTACTATCTAGTGTGCATTCTGCTGCCATCCCATTGCCAATCATGCAGGGTGTTTTTAATCTTAAATTCACTCAAATAAACTTCTTCTTCCTCACTCATATTTCCACAACTACAGTAAACTGTGTCCTGGAAGGACATGTAGGAATCACTTTGTATTCACAATTTTCTTTTGTAAATGCTCATTTATTTGGGACCTTGTATTTGTATTTTAGCAATACTTACTATAAAATGCAATGGGATTTTTCTACAAAAAGATAAAAGGAATGATAAAGCTTTGAAAAATGAGAAGCAATAAACAACAGAAACCTATTAGAGCTAATGAAACCCATGATGCCACAGAGAACTTTTTACAAATACATGCAAGTATTTGATTCATAGAAACCTTATGTCAGAGAAACCAGGTTAAAAGGGTAGAGTGGTATTGTTCTTGGTAGGATGTTTTTATTAGTCATGGTTCTCCAGAGAAATGAGCCTGAAATTTTTTAGGAAGTTACTGGGTCTGGCAAAGCTAACATTAGTATAGGGCAGCTTCGGAGCCCGGAAATCCAGGTCAAGAACTGTGGCTGCCAGTCTTGACTATAAAACTCACAGAGCAGGGCCGCAGCCTGCTCAGGCAGGATTTCCTTGTTTCAGTCTTGAGAATTCTTTCTCCATCAGACACTGTCAGTCTTGACTCATTAGTCCTCAGCTGGTTAGCTGAAGTCGCTCCTGATCTAAAGGCTAGCCACTCTTACAAATGCCCTCCTGTATGCTGTAACATCTGCTGTTAAAGCATAACCTTCTGTGCATGGCAGCCTAGCCACGTTGATGCATAAACTCGCCCATCAAAAGGTAATGGAGGGGTATTCTTCCTCAATTACCACTGATTCCCCACTGAGGAAGAAAACCAACTCTGAGATTCTAGGACGTAAGTAGGGGCTCGGGAAAGATAAGCTAAGGTTTATTTGAGATCAACAGACACTACTCTAATGCTGTTAAACCTTCAACAGGAGAAACTTGGCTTTTCTCTCTGACACTGCTGCTAAAGATTCGAGAACTATGAGTCCAGCCCTCAAAGATCAAGTTCAAGAAAGAAAAAAATGCAGTGACATAAGACAGCAATATTTCGATCATTTTATATAATCATCTTCCAATTTCCATTGATACCCATTTATTACTTTGACCCATAAAGTAAAAGATAAAATATGGAGTTTGCAACAACAACAAAAAATTAAGTAATAAAATTAAATAAAAATTTTTAAGGTAAAAAAAGAATCATATAGGATGAATTTGGAAAATTCATTTCTGAACTGAGTATGTTGGCACGCATGACTGTAATCCCAGTACTTGAAAGCCTGAGGCAGGAGTACTGCCGGGTGTTCAAGGCCAAACTGGGTTATATAACTAGACCCTGATTCAAATAATAATTATTTTTATTATTATAAAATTATTATTATTATTATTGTTTCATCTTAAGCTATGGTGTAGATAAAAATGAAGTCCATAAGACAACATTAGAATAAGCAATGAGTAATAATATTCAACATAGTATGAAGCATAATTTATTATACCTAGGTGTTTATTTTTTGAACTAATAGAGTTCAAGTTCTTTGAACTTAAGGATAATTTGGAATAATATTTACACTTAGATCCTTTAGTAGTGCTATAATTTTTTTTAAATAAAAAGCATAAGCAATCTTTGACTCAGTTAATCTGTCTTTGAGAATGACACCCAACAGCAGCTTAATTAATACCTAGGTTAAAATGAAGCAACTTCTAGAATGCGAACTTGCAAACCTAGGCTAAACACCTCTGGTGGGATAGCAAAAGTCCAAACCAGTTTTTCCACTACATTCCTTCTGATCATCCTGTTCTCACTCCATTCCCTTCTCACCGTTAGCCCACCGTAATTCCTAAAAATGCCAATCAAGAGCCATCTTGAAATCAAGGAAACCAAAAGCTAGTTTTAACACCATTGCCTTCCAGAAGCATCGCCTCTGGAGTAGAGGTGTCTTCCCATCTCCCCATCCCTGTGGGGCTTGACTGCATCCCTGGGGAGGGTCTCGAACAACCCTCTTCTTTCTTTACTCCACATAGATTGATGAAGAGGTAACCCTGCCCCTGTGGACAGACCAGATGGTTTATAGAAAGACGCTGATATTCTTTTCCTGTCTGATCTCCTGTTTCAGAGAGAGATGTTTATTTTTACATGTGCACAGCTGCTGATACACCACAAAAGTCAGAAATGGTTAATCCCCAGGACCTCAGCTGCTGTAGGGAAAAGGTCAATGCTGCACAGCTCCAGGATCAACAAGGCTCTGGGTCTCCCTGTTGTTAGCACTAAAAATTAATCTCATGAAGCATTTCCTGAAAACTTGCAAGATTCTAATGTGCTTTTTAAAATGTCCTGTAAAAAAAAAAAAAGTAGAATTCAGAGCTACTTTTCCATAGTTTCTGACTATGGGAAATGATTAAGATTTTCCTTGGAAAACCAGAAAGGCTAATTTATCATAAAGATGAACATGGTAACATGTTGGAAGGGCTATGCTATGACATTTTTGTTATAAGGTGACATAAATGTAAAGTGAGATCCAGTAGCTGCCTGCCTCCATTCTGTTCGCCTGATTTTGAGTTGAATTTGGACTCCTCTGATTCTGGGTAAAGCTATTTTGAAAAGCTCAGGGTACTGCCATTCACTTAAAGGCAGCAGCCCATGTGAGACGCCCTGCCAAGGTCAGTGTGTCGCTGGCAGCAGAAAGTGCAACTCAGCAGTGTCCACTGCCAGCACGGCAGCTTGAGGAGTCCCTGGGAGCCTCCTGGGGCCTCTGCTCAGGTCCTTGACATCCACCACAGAAGAAGATTCTGGATGAGTCAGTAGAGAAAAGTTAGTGAGCAGCGTGTTGACTAAGCAGAAAGATCTGACCCACTAAAGGGAGACAAGCCTGGAGGCTGGGAGAGGAGCGCTCCTCTTTGCCTGGGCAGCAGCTATACAGTGACATGGGGGCTCCTAAGCTACTTCATCTACAGCTAAGTGGTTTCCATATCGGGGAAATCACGTCCTGCATCTCACTTTTCCATATCCTCAGATGGTATCTGTGAAGAGAAGACTTTAAAGAGTTATATTGCACTGATTTTAGCTGGAGAAGGGCATGCTGTAGAGATGGGACATAGACCTGTACTTCTCCACAGGTCACTTAAGGGACTGTATTTAAGACATAGATCACTAGCCACCTTTAACAGTCTCATTTGTGACGTGTTACCCAGGAAGGGAAGTACAATTCTTTTATGAGTGGCCTGATTAATTATGCTGACATTTCGGGCAAGAGACAGAAATCAAAACTGGAGGGGCATTCCTTCTTGTGACCCTCTATTTCCTATTAGGTCACTGTCTCAAATGTGATAAGGTTTGGTTTATTTTGCTAAAAGTCCAGTTCAGTGCAGTGGCTGTGCTATTCAGGATTATATCTGGGATGATTTCTGAAATAAGTTGGAACTGCATTCAGTAAATATGAAAGAAGAAAACGATAAAATGTGTTTTGATTAATAAATGTGAAATGATAATATAAGATCTTGAAGTTCTCTATAGCCTCATCTAAATGTGGGCATATCATTCCTAATGTGGTGTACTGTGGAACAATCTTTATACACTGTAAATATGTATTGCTCTTATTGTTAATAACAAAGCTGATTGGCCAATAGCCAGGCAAGATTGTTGGGGCAGAGAAAATGCTGGGAAGAAGAGCAGAGTGAGAGAAGTCACCTGCTGTGGGATAATGCTCTTGTACACTGTAAAGATTTGTCACTTGAATTGGTTTAATAAAATGCTGATTGGCTAGTAGCCAGGCAGGACGTATAGGCGGGGTGACCACACTAGGAGAATTCTGGGAAGAGAAAGGGCAGAGTCGGGTTCCACCTACATGTGGCACCCAAACGTTTGGCACATAAAACCTGAGAAAGCTTAAAAAAAGGATTCCAAACACATAAAAACAGAGCCAAATGCAGCTTCTTGCAACTGTCTATTCTTCTGTAGGCTCTGTTTGCTGCTGGTGAGCCAAGGCACAGCTCCTTTAAGACTGACTCAGCATTAGTGGCCAAGACCTTGTGGCTCTTTTAAGAGGCCCTGCTGCTAAACATTTAAATGGAATTTATGAGCAGCAAGTGGCATACTACTCGGTGGCAGTGTAGACCCAAAAACTTGTCAGAATTGCAGTGGTAAACATGGCTTTCAGAGCTATCGGTAAACATGCCTCTGCCTGAGACTAGCTTCTCAAGGAACCAAGCCACATGGCTAAACATAGATAAGAATTATGTGTTAATTTAAGTGTAAGAACTAGTTAGTAATAAGCCTGAGCTACCAGCTGAGCATTTATAAGTAATATTAAGCCTCAGAGTCAATTATTTAAGAAGCAGCTACTGGGTATTTCAGAACAGGCAGGCAGGAGAAAAACTTCTGCCTACAGTTTCCAGCCAGATGGAAAGGAAGCAGGACATGCAGAGGAGGTAAAAGCCACAAACCTCAGGGCAACACATAGATTAATAGAAATGGGTTAATTTAAGTTGAAAGTGCTGGCTGGAGACAAGCCTAAGCTATCTGCTCAGCATTTTTACTTAATAATAAGTCTCTGAATGGCTATTTGAGAGTGGCTGCTGAGAGGCTACAGAGAAACTCCACCTACAAATGGCACCCAAATGTCTGGCACCTACATCCACATAAGACCAGAGAAAGCTTTAAAAAAGGTTCTAAACACACAAAAATGGGAGCCCTAACACAGCTTTCTAGTCTTGTGTCTCTTGCGCTGGCTAAAGTACAGAGATGCATCTCCCAGCAGCTGCCTGAGGGAGGAGTCAGCCACCAGCCACCATACACTACCACCATACACTAAGCTAAACTGCACTAAGCTAACCAGCAGTGGCAGCTGACATAAGATTCATCTCATGCAATCAAAAAAAATACAGATGCTCAGTAAAATCATATCCAGATGGAAAAAAACTCTAAATGGGCTGCAGTGAGTTTAAAAATATTTATAGGCTTGGGAAAGAAAAGAGAAAGGGTAGAGATAGTCACAGACTTAAAAATAGTTTAAAAATAGTAAAGTCCTTAAAAAAGAAATAGAGTAATATATACATATATTATATTATATATATAAAATAAGTCACGTAAAGATGGGAAATACATGGGGAGTCTGGATTCTGTATGTTACTGTGTTGTCTTTAGATTTTCTGATTGTTGGATTAAACCAATTTATATATTCTAAAAATGTTCTTAAGATTTAAGACCAGAAAAGAAACTCTCTTACACAAGCTTCCATAACTGATACTCTGGAGGGGCAGGTTAGGGTTAGGGGCAGCGCTGTGTTAGATGTCTGACTTACTGCACAAGTATACAAGGTTGCAGTTCTATTAGTGGATCTGTATCTGGTTCTCTTGCCTTCACCCAAACTTAACAAGAGAATCCTATCTCCCAACACATACAGCACCCCTCATATGTCTTCCAGTGAGAGCAAAGTCACCAGCCATCAAAACATGGTTTCCAGGCAGTATAGGTTCACCCTGTTTGGATGCTCAGTAGAAGTGGAAGGACTACTTTCTACAAAGAAGAAAAGATCATTAGGATCAGGACGGGAGTCACCACAAATTAAAGAGCCCTGGCTACTCTGCTAACAAAACAGCCCCAGAAACAGGGGCACCAAGTATTTTAGTTGGTGAGGGAGGTGCCTGAGTTTGAAATTTGACAATTCAGGTGACCAGTCATCAGAAAAGCCTGAAGTGAACTGACCGCCAGCAGGAACGAGTTTCCTTCATGGAGGAAAGTTCTGAATGGTATTGATAAAACCATCTATATCAACCAGCAAAGAGTTTGGGGGACTGAGAAATTTGAGTGTGAAAATATCCCAGGTTAACTAAAGAGAGAGATGAGTATTATTTACCGGAGCACAAAACATTCCCTAACATGTGCAGAGTTTCTGTGCCTAACTGCCCAAGAAACCGCATCACCCAGGTTATGTTCCAGATGAAACAGAAACACAGCGAAAGTGTCTTTCTTTCATTTGCATGAAACCCTGGAAATGCGCTTGTGTGATATGGGCCAGTTACTGGTGTGGGCACTAGCTTTCCTTTGACCTCAGTCATGATCCCCGGAATTCACTTTTATGGAAACACACACACACACATGCACGCACACACACACAAATCTTTTGTTGTTGTTAGTTTTCTAGGGCCAGGATGGCTACTTGAATGAGCTCAGAGGAAACTGCTTCATTATCCTTCACTCTAGAGTTAGCTCCCTGGCCAATCATCCATCACCCGGGGGTCACTTAGAGATCCTCTCTCCAGCCCACTATCTAGAGGTTGAATCAGCTCTTTTATAAATTGCTATACTACTATATTATAATGAACTAGAAGATGTCTGCTCCACAACTAATAGTAAGCTACCAGTCTGCTTAAGGCCTCCTTAACATCCTGTTATTTTTGGTCCAGGTCTATCAAGCCTGAGGGCTCAGTCAGCACCTCAGCTGAGTACAATTATTATCAGCCTTTTCCTGGGAATCTGACTCCTGTCCTGAGTCGAGGAAAAGGTGGTGGTTTGTCCTGTCTCCTCCATTATGATGGAGACAGATCAAACAGATCTTTACAATTTCTGGATTGTAGACTGTACTGGCTAATTTTACCATCAACTCGACCTTGAACATCCCTTGGCTTGGGTGGCTTACTGCCTTCCAGACATCCTAGGAACCTTCTCTGGCACCATACTGCATCTCTTGACAATAGTTTAAAAAAACATTATTGGGGTACCTGCCACTCAGCAGCAAGGCACGGAGTCTCTGACAAGAGGGGGGCTGCAGTACCTGGGACAAGCGAAACAGTCTGCTCTGTGGCTTCAGGAAGGGGGATTTGTGGTCACCGGCACTCTGTGGCTTCAGGAAGGAGGACATGTGGGCACTGGCACCCTGTGGCTTCAGGAAGGGGGATGTGTGGGCACTGGCACCCAATGGCTTCAGGAAGGGGGATGTGTGGGCACTGGCACCCTGTGGCTTCAGGAGGGAGGACGTGTGGGCACTGGCACCCAATGGCTTCAGGAAGGGGGACATGTGGGCACTGGCACCCTGTGGCTTCAGTAATAGGGATGTGTGGGCACTGGCTCCCTGTGGCTTCAGGAAGGGGGACCTGTGGGGTACTGGCACTCAATTGGTTTTCCACACCCAAGTGTATTACCGCCTGAAAGACGGATTTCTAATACTCACAACCAAATGAATATTCTATAAGGGTGTTTTAGAAGAGTTGCTGTGCTTCTCAAGGGATCCACAAAGAACTGCCTTCCAAGAGAGAGGAATTTGTCATAGCAATGGGTCCCTAGGCTTTTTGGACATCCAGGGATTTTCCACACAACAGGAAGAACACCTGGGACCAGTTTATGGTGTCTAGGGAAGGCATTCTGGGACTACAAAGATATGGATTCATTACTCCAGTCAAGGAGTAGACCAACTATAAAAAATGACTGAGACCATCAAATCAATCCTGATGACAGAGGAATCATCATGTGTGCCTTGAATCCAAAAGAGTTTCCTCTAATGGGGCTGCCTCCTTGCCATGCCCTCTGACAGTTCTATGTGGTAAGCCAAGATACCAATGTTTGTGTATAAACTTTCAAAGTTGTGCTTGTCTACTGATTGCTAAAATAAAGACCTGTTTCATACTAAAGGAAACTTATTGGACATCCACAGCAGCTAGGTTTTTAACTTCTCATAAGACGCATCTGTTTTGCCTTTGGAAAGTCTTAGAGGGCCCTTCCTCAAAACCCGAGTTAGTGAGAAACCAAAAGCAGCAATCTGAGAGAGCTGGGACAAGGAAGACAGCATGGCAAAACAATGTCAGGAAGAGGTGAGCAGGCTCAGCGCTGGGGGACGGGGAGGGGACAGAACAGGGCGGGCAGGATTCGGCCTGGCTTCCGGCTAGAGTTCACTGATCTCTGCAACAGAATATGGAAGTGACAGAATGCGACTTCTGAGACTGGGTTGTAATGGCTGTATAGTTTCTGCGGGTGTCTCTTGGAACACTGGCTCTCAGGAAGCTCCATCGGGGCACTTAGACACCATTCCCCGTAAAAGCTCACAACACAAAGTCTACTTGTAGGTCTCTGGCTGTTCCAGAGCCTCACCTCCAAGTCATCTCAGCCAAAGCAGTGAGTGGAAACGTCGGGGGAGCCCCAGAGGCCTCAACCTACACAAAGCACTTAGTCAGCTAAGGAATGCTGAGAGTGGGAGAAACAGTCTTCCCGGGGCAGAGCACAGCAATTGGTAATCCACACCAAACAGTCAGCCCTGAAAACCTGCATGCAAGTAACAGTATACAGACAGAGCAGGCTGTACTTACGTGTCTAAGAATATGTATATACGTATAGATGTATATGTGTGTGTATATATGTGTATATATATACATATGTAGTCTTATATATGTAAAAAGGAGAACTATGTAATATCAAAGGGGTTACATAATGTAAAAAGGAGACCATGAATTTGAAAAAAACAAGGCAGGGTATATATGGGAGGGTCTGGAGGGAGGAAAGGGAAAAGGAAAATGATGTAATTATCTCAAATACAAATAAAATAGCTGAAAAACATATAGAGTATGGAATTCTCAAAGAATTAACAAAAAATTAATACAATTAAAACAAATAGAAACAGAAGACATTCCATCAGGAGCTGGAGAGATGGCTCTTGCAGAGGACCTGGGTTCAATTCCCAGCACCCACATGGTGGGTCACAACCATCAGGAACATCAGTTCCGGAGGATCCATTGAGTCACTCCCTGCCAGACACCAGACACCCAAGTGGTGCACATACGTACATGTAGGTAAAACACTCATACACATAAATATCTTTTTTTAAAAAAATTAAGAATGAATGCCTGCATGAGAGAAACCATGTGTCCACCACAACAATTACACTTTAGAATTCGTTCTTTAAACTCCCACCCCAACCCTACCCTAAAAGTCCTCGAGTTAGAACTCCCAGCTGAGCCAACCTCTCCAATAATGCCTTAGGAAGAGTAACAAACCCAGGCTTTGTTTTAATTGGTGCTTTTGATGCAGTCCTGCCCCCTGGTGGCCAATATTCTCTCTACAGAAAATCAATATTCCCTTTGCCTATCTGGTCTCATTTTTCCTGAAATTTTGTGTTGTATTCTTGGGTGGATCTTCCTTGATGTATCAGGCCTTAAGTACTAAGATTTTTTTCTGGAATTCTTTGATACTTTTCTCCCATAATTTTGTTCTTGCTGAAAGTTTTATCAGAGATCAAGAACTGATCTTTTACTTTCCTGGGTTTTCTTTCTCCTACCCTCCCAGACCCGTCTACTTTTTGAATGGTAATGATTTTTAGAGCCATCAAAAAGAGTACCAAAACAGCCTACTGTATAAACAAAGCTATGTTTCCTAAAGCCTTAACTTATCTTTCTTGGTAGTCTTGGAGGAAGGGGAAAGTTGAGGTGTTTATGAAGTTTTGAAATCTAAGAGCAGTCTTAACATACTCAGACTTGGTCAAGATTGGGTAAGGATGATGGTTAGGGATGGTGGTCACAGCAAGCGAGGGTCTTGTAATCTTAAATGGTCTTATAATAAAAAAAAAAAACCCAGAGCCTGATATTGGGGTGAAAGCTGAAAGATCAAAGAAGCAGAGTAAGCCACAGCCACCACCTCTTACCTCACCAACTCCTCAGCCTGAAAGAGCTCCAGCGGAGAGGGCTTCAACCTGAAAAAGCCTCAGCCGATAGGCCTCTAGCCAAATGAGCTTCCTCAGCCAAAAAAGCTTTATTTCCTGTCTCCTCACGCTTTATATACCTTTCTCCGCTCAGCCATCACTTCCTGGGATTAAAGGTGTATGTTTCCCAATACTGGGATTAAAGGTGTGTCCCACCACTGCCTGGCTCTATTTCTCTCCTAGACTGAGTCAATCTCATGTAGTCCAGGATGGCTTTGAACTCACAGAGATCCAGACACATCTCTGCCTCACGAGTGCTAGGATTAAAGGTGTGTGCCACCAGTCTGGCCTCTATGTTTAATCTAGTGGCTTGTTCTGTTCTCTGACCTTCAAGCAAATTTTATTAGGGTATATAATATATCACCACAGTCAGGGGTTCCATCTTGGGAGTAACTAGTGCTTGATGGTTAACTGAACAGTTCAGTGTTCAATTTCAATGAGTTGTTTAAGGTTGAAATAATTCCCAGAGTAAAGAATTTCTTCTATTGCTCTATGGAAAAGTTCCCTGTGCAGGTATCTTAGTGATGAGATGGGAAAATACAGTATTGTAAATATAAACTGTAAACTGTGGCATGGACAGTTTCAAAGCTTAGAAGTCTCCCTGCCTATCTACCTTCTGGTTTTGAAGGTATGAGGGAGGATGTTGTTTTTGTTCAGTTAGTTGGTTAGTTAGTTGATTGGTTGATACTGTTGTGATGGACCAGCCACCACTTTTACAACCCAGGGTACTCTTGAATAGGGAGAAGTGAGAACTATTAGCTAGAAAGAGATACCTAGACGATGAGAGGAAAGACAGAAACACAGGATAGCCTGGGGAGGGCCTGGATCCTTTTCCACCAGGCCAGAACTTTATTCCAAAGGGCTTTTTATGACAGTGCCAGGGCGAGGAGCAGAGACCTCCCCCTTGCGAGATACAGCCAAGTGTAGACCCTTCTAAGCACCTGGTACTCAGACCCGTGGTCCAATCACCCTCTTTATGCAGACCTGCTGGATAAAGCCACTAGGAAACCCAAATGGGCTCCAACATATTGTTTAGCTAGTTGGTTGGTATTGTTTAGTTAGTTGGTTGCTTAGTTGGTTGGTTGGTTAATTTTGTTTGTTTATTTTTTGATGCTATAGACTGAAGCCAGAGTATTGAACACTGTAGTAGGACAGGCCCATAGGGTTGAGGAAATTGGCTCAGACCAGTAGCCAAGGCATGCATATAACGTACTCCTTAAGAGCCAGCCTGGAGTCTGCCTGAGGGCCTAGCAACAGGAGCTGTCAGAGTTCCTAGTCGACGTCAGAGTTCCTGATCATACAGAGTCTGACTGAAGGCCTAGCAACAGGTGCTGTCATAGTTCCTGATCATGCCCAGCCAATGAGGGATGACCACACAGACTGGGCGCTGGGAGGAGGGTATATAAGGCCTTCCCTGTTATTGAATAAAGGAGTTCATTGTTTGCTTTCAACGGACTCCCAGTGTCTGTGTTGTAGACACCTCACCTTCTCACCCCCTCCCCCAAGGGAGCTGTTAGGATCCAAGCAACAGAACACAAAACACATACTCTGCCAATGAGCTATACCCACAGCCTCCTTCCTTTTTGTTGAATGTTTTATTTCTGCTATGATATCTTTTTATTTTTATAACATTCTTGTTTCTTTTGCATGCTCTTCCTCAAAGCCTCCTTTGTTTCAAGGGAAGGAAGCCTGCTCTATCTTTTCTTATGTTGTGGTCTTTAAATGATGTTTTCTTACCAATCTTATGCCCTTCTTTCCTTGGGAGGTATTCTTCGACTGTCTGAAGGTGATCTTTGACTGTGTGTTTCAAGCGCAAAGACTATCAGTTAGCTTACAGTATCAACTAAGCAAGACAAATAAGCTCTAGGGGTCAGCTGTACAACATTGCACAATAAAAATATATTGGCTGATAGTGAATAAAAGTGATCTTACCCACACGTGAGTCCTTTAAACCATAATAATGAGTAACTTGCAGACAAAAAGGGCCCTCTAGTATAATAGTGGCATGGCTGTAATGGGAGTAACCAATCACTTTCTGATGGGATTTGAGACCTGCTTCACAGGAAAGAACTCACACCTGGTTCTATAAAATTGGTGACAATCCTATGGCTAAGGAAGTTATAGACCCTAAAGGGGGCTACTACCATTATTTTACAAAATGGTTAGTTGTCGGGCTGGAGAGATGGCTCAGAGGTTAAGAGCACTGACTGCTCTTCCAGAGGTCCTGAGTTCAATTCCCAGCACCCACATGGTGGCTCACAACCATCTGCAATGAGATCTGGCGCCCTCTTCTGTATACAAAAAAATAAAAAAAATAAAAAAACCTTAAAAAAAAAAAAAAAACCAAAATAGTTAGTTGTCAAAAAGCCTTCTAGCCAGGCGGTGGTGGCACACACCTTTAATCCCAGCCTCCCATCAGGAGGCAGAGGCAGGCGGATCTCTGCGAGTTCGAGGCCAGCATGGTCTACAGAGTGAGTTCCAGGACAGGCTCCAAAGCTATATAGAGAAACTCTGTCTGGAAAAAAAAGCCTTCTAAATACTTTATACATACATACATATATATATGGAAACTTCTATGTATTACATAGTTATTAACATCCTTCCTTTCAACCCCCTGCAAATCCAGAAAGACTGGAAAACCAATGATGTCATGTATAAAAACCTCTTACCCACTTTCTCTGAGCCCTTGAAAGTGTCACTGCATGTGAGAAAGACCTGGGGAGGACCGGCCTTGTGATCACTAGACTGCCACTCTTTTCCCAGGGGAAGTGGTCAATACTTCCGCTTCCTTTTCAGAGATTCATTTCTTCATCACTACACACTATCATTCCCCACTTGACACCTTAGCTCCTTGATGGTTGGTGTATTATTCACTTGGCAAAACTTCAGTGTGACTTTGTGTGGGGTGGTCACTGTCAGAAGCAACAGTGTTGATGCTCAGGCCCTGAGAGAAAAAGGAGAGAGAGCTGTGCTATTCCTAGAAGAACGTATGCTGGAGACCGAAAGGGGCTGTGCAGTTCATATGTCTCATCGACACTGCCTGCTTTTCAACTCTGTGACTGTTGGCCAGAATACAAATGTCCCCAAAGACGACCCCTCTGCTTCATTTCGTTCTGAGGGTGTCAGAGTAGGTAGGCATGATGCTGAATCACAAGACATTCTATGTCATCTGAAAGATGGCTCACTCAGACTGTCTTAGAAGACCTGGGTGTCACGAGATGAACTGCTCATAAGTAACCCTGAAGGCCTTCCTCCCTCCCTTCCTCCTTCCTTTCAGTTAAGGCACACTAGGTGGTGCTGCCTGCCCTGAAGTTTCAGCAGCATGCAGCATCCCACGGGCATCTCCTGTGGGTTCTTCAGCACCTCTGGGAGCTGCTTCCCACAACCTCAGGTTGCACTTTCCTGCTTGCCAGCCCTACTGGCAGCAAGGGCAGACTCCATCACTCTGCGGAGTGGGCCAGTCCCTCATTCTGCTGGAAGAGTTAATTGTCAGTAAGAGGGATGCTCTTCCAAACTGACTACTTTCTTGGGGCCTCTGTCTCAGCCCAAGGGATAGTAGCTGCCCTGTTCACCTGCTAGTCCTGTATTCTTTTACCTCTAATGGTTCTCTTTACTCCTAAGAGTTAAACCCTATTACCATAGTAATAAGCTTAGTTTAAAATTCTTTTTTTTTTTTTTTGGTTTTTTTGAGACAGAGTTTCTCTGTATAGCTTTGTGCCTTTCCTGGATCTTGTTCTGTAGACCAGGCTGGCCTCGAACTCACAAAGATCCACCTGCCTCTGCCTCCCAAGTGCTGGGATTAAAGGCGTGCACCACCACCACCTAGCTAAAATTCTTTTTTAAACCATTTAAGAATTTATTGTTTTTGTTTTCCAAAACAGGGTTTCTCTGTGTAGAGCTGGCTGTCCTGGAACTTGCTCTATAGACCAGGCTGCCCTCACAGAGATCCACCTGCCTCTGCCTACTGAGGGCTGGGATTAAAGGCATGGGCCACCACCACCCAGCTCATTTAAGTATTTTTTATTGTAAAACTTTCCAAACAAATGCAAAAGGAGACTCCCAGTGTCCATCTCCCAGTCTCCTTACATGTGTTGGTCTCATCTTGTTCTCCTGCTTTTATGTCATGTGCCTAGAGAATTTTAAAGCACATCTCAGACATCATGTCACACCCATCATCTCTAAATAATTTAGTATGCAACTCAAAAAATCTAAATAAGTGGGCTGTGGTGGCACTCACCTGTGATCCCAGTACTTGGGAGGCCAATGCAGAAGGACCGCTGAATCAAAGTCAACCTACATAATGGGACCTTGTCTCAAAGCAAAAGAAGAGAAATATGCAAACAGTTTTCTGCATAATCACAATGCCTTTATCTTATCCTTAATTCCTTAATATCATGTAATATCTATTATATATATAAAAACCTGTAATTGTCCTGTAGAGTAAAAACAAAAAGTTATTCACTTAACTTAGTTGTGTCTCTTGAGATTCTTTTAAGCCTTTGAAGTTTATACATCTCTCAGTATAGTACCCTCCCCTTTTCCTCTTGAATTGATTCATTGACAGAGCAGGATTCCAACCGCAAGACCCTCTCCTGGTATTAGATGTGTACTTATCTATGTGTTATGTTCTTTATAGTCAACATTTCCTTTGTACTAGAGGTAAAGCAATTTAAAAAATCTTTCATGTGTATGAGTGTTTTTCCTGCATGTATGTCTGTGCACCACAGCATGTCTGTGCTACCGACACCCTGGGACTGGAGGTACAGAAAGGAAGGTTATGCCCCCCTCAACATGTGGGTGCTGGGAATCATACCTGAGTCCTCTGCAAGAGTAACAAATGCTCTTAAATATGGAGCCAACTCTCCAGACCCATGATTTTAAAAGATCTCCCTGGGCAGGGAGATGTCCTCATGCATAAGAGTGCTTGGTGCTCAGGCGTGAGGACCTAAGTTCAGATCCCCAGATGGTGTGGCCAGGAGCATGGACAATCTAGTTTTTTCACTAGCCGGCCAGAATCTAGTGGTAAAACAGCAAGCACCAGGTTCAGTGAGTGGTCCTTTCTTAAGGACGTGGGGCAGAGAGGTAGAGCAGGACACCTGACCTTCTCGGCACCTGCACATACAACGCACACAATTGTACATCCACTCATGTGCACACACGCACGCGTGCACACACACATTCCTCCTAGACAGTGCTGTCTTTCTACACCCCCATAAGGAAGCACATAATATTAATTGTTTTAATTTTTGTGACTTTAAGATTGATCTTTGAAGCCAGATATGGTGGTCTATACACATATAACCCCATCACTCTGGAGGCTGAGGCAGGAAGATCTTGAGTTTGAGGCCAGCATGGGCTACAAAGGAGACCTTGTCTCAATCAAAAGTCAATTGTAGTGGGTAGCCATTCCAGCTTTAGTCTGGAAGTTCCAACCCCCATTGAGGCTTCCGTAACTATCACGCCTACAAGGCGGGGCCAAGGGAGGCCCTGAAGACCAGAGATCGGGATGCGCGGCGCTCTCTTCTTTCCTGGACCTGGACGTGAGAGGTAGACCG